>ONZH01025742.1:0-32750 GCA_900303285.1 Rhinella marina
GCTAATTGGTACAATGTCGATGTGATCGCATGTGAGTGTTTACTTCTTTGTCCCAGAAATCCTTCCCCCATGTCATGCCATGTGCTTGCGGCCATTTTAGGAAAAAAAAAAAAGATTTGTTATAACAAATCGTCATGAAATTCGCTTTTGTGGCAAATCAAATTTTCCATGAAATTCCTAACGAATTCCACTTTGTCAGCTTCGATTCGCTCATCTCTAATCGTAATCCTCGCAATCCATCATCCAGATCATGTATTTCAGCTCTCCAGAGCTAAATGCTGAGGATCGCATGGATGCCACTTTCCAAACTTCGCTCTGTCTCTGAGGAGTGAACGCCGCGGCCTAGCGTTGTGCGTGTCTGCGTATTACGCAATCGCTAGACAATAGTACGCTGAGGATTTGTACGCAATTTGTATGCTCATGTGTACATGTTCACAGAAGTTGCTTACCTTTAAAAACTGAATGTTCGTTATTAGTGCGCGAATGTTCGCAAAACACTACATAATAACATATGATTTGTACGCAGATTCGCTGAATAGATTCGTAGGAGGTACGAATCTTATGAAAAGTTCGACAAACATTCGGTGAAGAAATTTTGGATCATTCGCTCATCTCTAGCAGTAAACAAGACAAAACAAAATCTTTCTGTGAACTGTTTTTTCTGTATTGAGTATCATGTTAAAGGGAGTCTTTCACCTGTTTTTCACCTGTATAACTAACAGCAGTACCCCACAGAAGATTGCAGACACATCCTAGACATATCTGTGTGCACTGTGTGTCTGTATTACATGTTCAAAAAAAGCACTTTTATTCTGCAGGAAAACAGCTCCCAAGTGCCCAGCTGAAAGTGAAACTAAAAACAGCTTTCTCTCCTGACTCGATTTCTAAGAGCTATATCTTCTGATATACTGGATATAATGATATTTTTGGTATCATTTGAAAAGCTCAGAATGCGAGCTTTCAAAAAAGGGCAGAACCATGTTTTGCTACCAATCCCAAGATACGAGCAGCTAAAGCAGCCCTCTCCTCTTCAGTCTGGTTGCAGCAGCAGCAGAGCTGGGCACTTGGGAGCTGTTTCCTGCAGAATAAAAGTGCTTTTTCTGAACATGTAATACAGACACACAGCGCACACAGGTTTGTCTGGGATGTGTCTGCAATCTTCTGTGGGGCACTGCTGTTAGTTACATAGGTGAAAAACAGGTGAAAGACTCCCTTTAAAGGGAATCTTTCACTTATAACAGCTCACAGCAGTCAAAGCAGCCACATACGCCATAAGCACAATGTGCAGGCGATGTTTGAGAGTTATCTAGGAATGCTTTGTGACCTGTTGTGAGGTTGTTCTACAGGGAAGGGGAGTAGATAAGTTATCAGATCACCAATTGAGAATAGTGGATCCTGCATTATCTATATAGGTGATATTATCATTTGTAATCCTGCAGGTGATGAAGAGATGAGTACTGAAAAGTAATCTTTACAGAACAGTTATTGTCTTCGTATTATTAGACTTAATAGCCAGGGTGAAAATGCAGGCTTTTAAGATTTTATTTTTTAAATATACAGTGCATTCGGAAAGTCTCCAGACCCTTTCCGTTTTTCAGATTTTATGTTGTGGCCTAAAAAATAAAAAAATAAAAAATTATCTGCAGTCAATATCCCATAGTGACAAAGTGAAAACAGAATATTCAAAATATTTCTATCATAACTAGTTTTGAGCAAATTGAAGCATCTGAAGTGGAATTCGATCCAAAGTTTAGGAAAAATTTGATTTGCAACTAATTCGAATTTCCTCACACTTCGTAGTAGCTACCGTATTTTTTGCTTATAAGACACACCCGATAATAAGACGCACCCCAGATTTTAGAGTAGGAAAATAAGAAAAAAATATTTTTCATCAGACCTCATATCAGATCCTCATATCAAACCCCCCATAAATATCAGGACATCCCATCAGACCCTCATATCAGCCCTCCATGTCAGACCCCCATCAGCCCTCCATGTCAGACCCCCAACAGACCTCAGAACAGCCCTTTTCTTTCAGACCCCCATCAGACCTCAGATCAGCCCTTTCAGACCCCCATCAGACCTCAGATCAGCTCACTTAGCCCCCATCAGACCTCAGATCAGCCCACTCATCCCCCGTTAGATCTCAGATCAACCCTTTAAGACCCCCATCAGACCTCAGATCAGCCCTTTCAGACCCCCATAAGACCTCAGATCATCCCACTCAGCCCCATAAGACTAAAATAAAAAACCTCTCTTACCTCTCCTGTGCCGCAGCTCCACTCTGGTGCTCCTTTGTCTTCTCCTTCTGGCGCTGCACTGTCACCAGACTGCGTGCAGCATCAGGTCATAGTGCGAGCAGTACATCCTGACGCTGTCTGGGGTCAGGACAGTTCAGCGCCAGCAAGAGAAGACAAAGGATCGCTGGACCCAGAACGGAGCCGCGGCGCAGGAGGGTGAGTATCTGCAGCACTTACCGGCACTTAAGTGGAATTCGATCGGAAGTTTAGGAAAAATTTGATTTACAACTAATTCGACTTGGATTTTAGAGTAGGAAAATAAGAAAAAAATATTTTTCATCAGACCTCATATCAGATTCTCATATCAGACCCCCCATAAATATCAGGACATCACATCAGACCCCCATATCAGCCCTCCATGTCAGACCCCCATCCAACCTGAGATCAGCCCTTTCAGACCCCCATCAGACCTCAGATCAGCCCTTTTAGATCCCCAACAGACCGCAGATCACCCCACTCAGCCCCCATCAGACCTCAGATCAGTCCTTTCACACCCCCGTCAAACCTCAAATCATCCCACTCAGGCCCATAAGAGTAAAGTAAAAAACCTCTCTTACCTCTCCTGCGTCACGGTTCCACTCCGGCGCTCCCTTGTCTTCTCCTGCCGGCGTTGCCCTGTCACCTGACTGCGTGCAGAACAGTGCAGCTCCAGCAGGAGAATAAAAGGGAGTGTTGGACCCAGAACAGAGCCGTGGGCTGGAGGGTGAGTATCTGAAGCGCTTCCTGACACCATAATGGAAGCACTCACTAGTATTCGCCTATAAGACGCATGGCCATTTTCCCCCTACTTTTGGGGGGGGGAGTGCATCTTATAAAGCGAAAAATCATTGTATTTCTAAACATGTTACAAAGTGAAAGTAAGAAGTCTGGGAATGTGAGATCACCCATAATACCGTGCAAACAGCCTCGTGATCTCACAGCCTTATCCCACGCAATCTCCGCCATTTCACTATGAGCTACAGTGCCTTGCGAAAGTATTCGGCCCCCTGGAACTTTTCAACATTTCAGGCTTCAAACAAAAAGATATAACATTTAAAATTCTTGGTGAAGAATCAACAACAAGTGGGTCACAATTGTGAAGTGGAACGAAATTTATTGGATCATTTAAACTTTTTTTGTAATAATAAAACTGAAAAGTGGGGCGTGCAAAATTATTCGGCCCCCTTGCATTAATACTTTGTTGCGCCACCTTTTGCTGCGATTACAGCTGCAAGTCGCTTGGGGTATGTCTCTACCAGTTTTGCACAGCTAGAGAATGAAATTCTTGCCCATTCTTCCTTGCAAAACAGCTCGAGCTCTTTGAGGTTGGATGGAGAGCGTTTGTGAACAGCAGTTTTCAGCTCTTTCCACATACTCTTAATTGGATTCAGGTCTGGACTTTGACTTGGCCATTCTAAGACCTGGATACATTTATTTTTGAACCATCCCATTGTAGATTTTGCTTTATGTTTGGGATCATTGTCTTGTTGGAAGATAAATCTCCGTCCTAGTCTCAGGTCTTTTGCAGACTCCAACAGGTTTTCATGCAGAATGGTCCTGTATTTGGCTCCATCCATCTTCCCATCAATTTTAACCATCTTCCATGTCCCTGCTGATTAAAAGCAGGCCCAAACCATGATGATGCCACCACCATGTTTGACAGTGGGGATGGTGTGTTCAGGGTGATGAGTTGTGTTGCGTTTTGCATTGTTTCTAAAAAGTTTGATTTTGGTTTCATCTGACCAGAGCACCTTCTTCCACATGTTTGGTATGTCTCCCAGGTGGCTTGTGGCAAACTGTAAGCGAGACTTTTTATGAATATCTTTGAGAAATGGCTTTCTTCTTGCCACTCTTCCATAAAGGCCAGATTTGTGAAGTGTTCGACTGATTGTTGTCCTATGGACAGACTCTCCCACCTCAGCTCTAGATCTCTGCAGTTCATCCAGAGTGATCATGGGCCTCTTGGCTGCAACTCTGATCAGTCTTCTCCTTGCTTGAGATTAAAGTTTAGAGGGACGGCCGGGTCTTGATAGATTTGCAGTGGTCTGATACTCATTCCATTTCAATATGATCGCTTGCACAGTGCTCCTTGGGATGTTTAAAGTTTGGGAAATCTTTTGGTATCCAAATCCGGCTTTAAACTTCTCCACAACACTATCATGGACCTGCCTGGTGTGTTCCTTGGTCTTCATGATACTCTCTGTGCTTTAAACAGAACCCTGAGAATATCACAGAGCAGGTGCATTTATACGGAGACTTGATTACACACAGGTGGATTCTATGTATCTTCATCAGTCATTTAGGACAACATTGGATCATTCAGAGATCTTCAATGAACTTCTGGAGTGAGTTTTCTGAACTGAAAGTAAATGGGCCGAATAATTTTGCACGCCCCACTTTTGAGTTTTATTATTACAAAAAAAGTTTAAATGATCCAATAAATTTTGTTCTACTTCACAATTGTGACCCACTTGTTGAGTCTTCACCAAAAATTTAAAATGTTATATCTTTTTGTTTGAAGCCTGAAATGTGGAAAAAGGTTAAAAAGTTCCAGGGGGCCTAATACTTTCGCAAGGCACTGTAAGCATAGAGGAAGAGAGGAAGACATAACAAGAGCTAGGGAAAATGTTGTTAAAAGATTTAAATTGTTGAATATTGGATAGGGACAGAGTCAGTGCAGGGACAGTGTAGGGAGATCATAGGGAGATGCCTTTATTTTCAAGTTTGGGTGAATAACCTGTCTTGTTCTACTGTTATTGAGGTGTCTACCTTGTTTACTAGATAGGCAATTCTATTACGCTTTGATTCTTTAATTGGGGTGAATAACCTATCTTGTTTTACAGTTCTTGAGGTGGCTACCTTGTTTATTACATAAACAATTATATTACACCTTGATTCTCAAATTGGGGTTAATAACGTGTCTTGTTCTATTGTTATTGGGGTGTCCACCTTGTTTATTACATAAGCAATTCTATTATACCTTGGTTCTCAAATTGGGGCGAATAATCTGTCTACTTCTACTGTTAGTGAGGTGTCCACCTTATTTAATAGATAAAAAAATACTATGACGCCATGATTCTTAAATTGGGGGGAATAAAATGTCTACTTATACTGTAAGTATGGTGTCCACCATGTTTAATAGATAAACAATTCCATTAGGCCTTGATTCTCAAATTGGAGTAAATAACCTGTCTACTTCCACTGTCAGTGGGTTGTCCACATAGTTCAATAGATAAACAATTCTATTCTTGATTCTCAAATTGGGAAGAATAACCTGTCTTGCTCTACTGTTAGTGGGGTGTCCACCTTGTTTATTACATTATCAATTCTATTAGGTCTTGATTCTCAAATTGGGATGAATAAGCTATATAATTCTACTGTTATTGGGGTGTCTATCTGCCTGTCACAGTAACTGCTTCACTACCAGAAAGGACTAGCTGTGCATGTTGCAAAATGCACAGTGATGTTAACCGATATACACTCTCCCTATGGGCCGGGATATAGTTGATTTAACATGCTTTGTGATGAATTATTTCAGAACGAAGCAAATCTTTTGAAAGAATTTGGCGAAGCATCCGATTAGAATTTTTGAAAACTCATTGCTCATCTATAATCACACCAATCACAATATCACACCATCAGTGGTCACACAGAATAAAAGAACAAGGCAATCCCTTTTAGCAGGTATCCGCAACACAACTCCACCTTCCAGCAGCATCATCTCTAGATATTCTATCCCTCACATGAGCCACTGATTATACACAACCATATTTGGAAAACACCATCCAGTATCATCATGATGTCACATTTTTCTTAAAGTCACAAACACAATGGGGCAGAGTTACTAAAAAAAAAAAAGGAAGAAAAAGTGTCTTAGTTGCTCATAGCAGCTAGTCACAGTGCCGCCTTCTGTTTTTGAAAGCACTGTGAAGAATGAAAGCTGTGCTGTAACTGGTTGCTGTTGCTAACAAAGACAGCTTTTCTTTTAGACAGTTTCATATATTTTCCCCAATATAGTAAGTGCAAGCAATACAGATTTTACAGATTGAACAATACTAAAGTTTTGCTAATAAGAATAAGCTTCAATAACCTCCACAGTCCAACCTGCATTGGCAATACTAAACATATGTGTTAAAGACATAAGCTCCTTTTTTTTAACCCCTTTCCCCCTAGAGGTCTTCCCTGGAAGGGAATTAAATTGCAATCAAAAATACAATAATCAATATTTGCAATAAAAACAGGGTATATGTCCATATCCTGCAAAAAAAAAAAACACATGTAGAAAAAGTGATTTCTCCAGCTCTCCTTAATAAAATCAATCCTTTATTGTAAATGCATTAAAAACAGCTTGTACAAAGCATCTTACTGTGTCTGAAATGCGTAGGTTTTTTTTTTTTGTATCCTTTTGTACAAGATGTTTTTTTTATATATTTATTAGAGATGAGCGAGCAGATGCTCGGGTGCTCGTTTCAAGTAACGAACCCCATTGAAGTCAAAGGGAGACTCGAGCACTTTTTGCAGGGGACCAAGGCTCTGCCTAGGGAAGGATGCCATGCAGAGGCATGGATGCCTCTGAGGCTGCCTAATCCCACCATTACCCCAAATTCTCCTGCAACAGCCTGGTGGTTACCCTCATGTCAATTGTGCTCACCCAGACCAAGAAAGGCAAGGCACATGCCCATCACATGTTAGGGAAGCACCCAACTAGGTGCAACAAAGGTCCATCACCCATGCCCATGCTGACACTGCTCTCCTATCCCTAGCCACACGATGCAGGCATAAGCCTGACATAGCATGGCGGTGACACCAACAAGTGACCAAGTTAGATGAGGTAGCAGGTGAGCCACCCAAAAATTTAGCCTGACGCAGCATGGCGGTGACAACAGAGTGACCGAGTTAGACTGAGGTAGCAGGAGGTGAAGCACAGATGGTAATTTGAAGGAGGAGGAGGAGGGGTTGGAGAAAGAGGCATAGTATGTCTGAGAAACCGTGACCGAGGTAGGCCCCGCAATCCTCCAAGTGGGCAGTACATGAGCGGCTCCAGGGTCAGACTCAGTCAGAGTGACCGAGCTACACGACGGTAGCAGGTAGAGCACATAAAAAATCTAGCGTCGCCCTGTATGGCTGTGACTACACATTGACCGAGCTACACTATGGTAGCAGGTATAGCACAGGAAAAATTTAGCGTGGCCCTGTATGGTTGTGACTACACATTGACCGAGGTACACGATGGTAGCAGGTAGAGCACAGGAAAAATTTAGCGTGGCCCTGTATGGCTGTGGCTGTCAATTTAGGTACGGTTGTCAACTATGAAATTGATCAAGTGGGGCATGTGTTGTATGTATTCTTCTCAGTTTAATACCGTATACGTCACCTATCCGGAAAAATAGTTTGGAGAGATAGAAAGAGAGGAAAAACGTATTTTTAAAAGTGATGTTTAGTATAGATCAGTTAAAGAGAAAGAGAGGATTTTATGAAATGGATTTGTATCACTGAGAGCAAAAGAACGTATTTTTTTTACGTGACGTGCAGTATAGATCACTTGGGAATAAAAAGGGGATTGTGCAAACTTGGGCAGCTATAGTGCAAACCACTATGGTGGTCACAACAGAGTGAGCGAGTGACACTGCGGGAGCAGGCGAACCACATAAACATTTTTCGTAGCCCTGTATGGCGGTGGTGACAACAGAGTGACTCAGTTAGTATGCGGTGAAGCACCCAAAAATTTAGCCTGACACAGCATGGCGGTTACACCACCAATGACTTTGTCCGACTGAGAATGCAGTGAAATGGCTTTTGTTGAGCCTCCAAGAATTTTTTTCTTTTCGGAGTACATAAAGTCGACCCTCAGCAAAAATTTTTTTTTTTTAAATGTCGGTACTTGCTCCTGAAAAATTGTTTTGGACTGTCTGTTTGACGCTCCTGAAACATTGTTTTACACTGTCTGTAGTTGACATTGCGGAAAAATTGTTTGAAGAGAGGGCCTGTAGGTGGCCCTCCGGAAAAATTGTTTAGAGAGAGGGCCTGTAGGTGGCCCTCCGGAAAAATTGACGTAAAAGAGTGCCAGTTGGACCTCTAAAAAAATTGCGTTTTGGGTCAGCGTTAGGCAAAGACGACAAGGAGGAGGAGGAGTAGGAGGAGTAGAGAAGAGGAATCGGATACATAAGTAATGTTAATCTTTAGCTGCTTTCCCCCGGAGGAGATTTGAATTCCGGTGAAATCCAGGCTTTGTTCATTTTAATAAGCGTCAGCCTGTCAGCGCTGTCAGTTGACAGGCGTGTACGCTTATCGGTGATGATGCCACCAGCTGCACTGAATACCCGCTCTGACAACACGCTAGCGGCAGGGCAGGCCAGCACCTCCAAGGCGTACAGCGCCGGTTCAGGCCACGTGTCCAGCTTTGAAACCCAGTAGTTGTATGGAGGAGAGTGATCATGCAGGACGTTGGTATGGTCAGCTAGGTACTCCCTCACCATCTTTCTGTACAGCTCTCCCCTACTCTACCTAGACTGGGGACAGGTGACAGTGTCTTGCTGGGGTGACATAAAACTTGCAAAGGCCTCGGAGAGCGTTCCCCTGCCAGTGCTGGACAAGCTGCCTGCTCGCCTACTCTCCCCCGCTACTTGGCCCACAGAAGCACGCCCTCTGCCACTAGCGGTGTCAGATGGGAAGGATTGTTTCAGCTTGTGCACCAGGGCATGTTGATATTGATTCACTCTCATACTCCTTTCCTCTACAGGGATGAGAGTGGAAAGGTTCTGCTTGTACCGTGGGTCCAGGAGAGTGAACACCCAGTAATCGGTGTTTGAAAAAATTCTTCTAACGCGAGGGTCACGGGATAGGCAGCCTAACATTAAGTCTGCCATGTGCGCCAGAGTCCCAACATGCAAGAATTCTCTCTCCTCACTGGCCTGACTCTCCATTTCCTCCTCCTTCTCCTCCTCCACCAAGTCCTCCTCTTCAGCCCATACACGCTCAAGAGTTAATAAGGACTGAGCACTGGTACCCTCTTCTGTCTCGCCGACATTCTCCTCCTCTTCCTCCTCATCCTCACCCCCCTCCTCCGATACGCGCTGAGAAACAGACCGGAGGGTGCTCTGGCTATCAAGCAACGTGTCTTCCTCCACCGTCTCTTGTGACAAGCGCAAAGCTTCCGAATTCATGCTGAGCAATGAGTGAGGCAAAGCAGCGGGATGGTGAAGCTGATAATGGCGGCATCGCCGCTGACCATCTGTGTTGACTCCTCAAAGTTGGTCAACACCTGGCAGATATCAGATATCCACGTCCACTCCTCATTGTAGACTTGAGGAAGCTGACTACCAGTTTTGGTGGAAGTTGACATCTGGCAGTCTACACTCGCTCTGCGCTGCTGGTAAACTCTGGATAACATGTTTAATGTCGAATTCCATCTTGTGGGCACGTCACACAACAGTCGGTGAGCAAGCAGTTGTAGGCGGCGCTGCGCTGCCCTGAGAGTGGCAGCATCTGTGGTCGACTTGCAGAAATGCGCACAGATGCGGCGCACCTTGGTGAGCAAATCAGATAGATTGGGGTATGTCTTGAGGAACCGCTGAACTATGAGATTGAACACGTGGGCCACCTGTTGTCACACACAATCATGCCTGGCTTGAGGTTCAGCGGTGCCAGCCACAGATCGGTCTGTGCCGTGATGCCCTGTAATAGTTCTTGGGCGGTGTGCCTTTTGTCACCTAAGCTCAGCAGTTTGAGCACCGCCTGCTGGCACTTAGCCACGGCACTGCTGCTGCGCCTAGAGCTACCGACTGAAGGCGCTGTGCCCACGGATGGTAATTCGGAGGAGGAGGTGGAGGAGGAGGAGGGGTTGGAGGAGGAGGCATAGTACATCTGAGAGACCGTGACCAAGGTAGGCCCCGCAATCCTCGGTGTGGGCAGTACATGAGGAGCCCCAGGGTCAGACTCGGTCTCAGCAATTTGGAGATGTGGACGTTGAGGGCTTGGGCATGTGGGTGGGTGGAACTGTATTTCCTCTTGCGCTCCAGCACTGAACGCTGCGCAGGGACACATTGGTGGACGCTGTGGATGATCGTGGAGGCGAAGGTGTGGTTTTCCGGTGGGAGGCGCTTGTGCTGGGGTCCTGGGCGGGGGGTTGACTAGCAGAGGCAGCGAGTGACACAGGGGAAGGAGCAGTGGTGGGACCCGCAGGAGGTGAACGGCCTTGGTTCCACTGAGTGGGGTGTTTAGCACTCATATGCCTGTGCATGCTGGTGGTGGTTAGGCTAGTAGTGGTTGCACCCCTGCTGATCCTGGTGTGGCACAGGTTGCACACCACAGTCCGTCGGTCATCCTCACTTTCTTTAAAGAACCTCCAGACTTGCGAACATCTAGGCCTCGCCACGGGAGCTTCACTACGTGAAACAGTTGCTGCTGATGCACCAGCTCTGGCCCTGCTTCTCCCTCTGGCCACACCACAGCCTCTTCCAACCTGTTCTGGTGCAGCACTCGCCTCCGCCTCAGAAGCACTGTCTTCACTCGGCTTATCAACCCAGCTTGGGTCAGTCACCTCGTCATCCTCCAATTCCTCAGTCTGCTCCCCCCTCGGACCTCCTGCCCTGACAACAACTTCACCACTGTCTGACAACCGTGTCTCCTCATCGTCCGACACCTCTTGCCACTTCTTCCACTAAGTCAACAATGTCATCACCCACAGACTGCGACAGTTGGAAAACTTGGGCATCGGGAAAGAGCAACCTGAGAAGAGGTTTGTGACTCTGGGAAGGGTCCAGAAAACAGTTCCTCAGAGTATGCCGGATCGCATTCCAAATTTTCCTGGGAGTGGGCAGACTGGGGGGAAGGAGGTTGAGGTGGAGGAGCCAGAGGAGTGCTCCCTTGGGTAACGTAGGTGGACTGCGTGGAAGACTGACTGGTGGACAAATTACTTGAAGCATTGTCCGCAATCCACGACATCACCGCACTGTTGCACTACCCAGGACCACGGCCTCTGCCCCCTGCAGTAATTGAATGCCCACGCCCACGCCCTCGTCCTCGACCCTTAGCCCTGGGGTTCAACATTTTCTGTATATAAGTTTATTATATATACAAAAAAAAATGGGCCTGCTGTGCTGAAACCCACAAACTTGTTCAATCTGAACAAGTTAATATAGGTGGATAAGTTAGAGCAAAATTACGTATTTTATTACGTACCGTGCAGTATGGAGCAATTACACTGAAACTATTAGATTAGGCAGACTTGGTCTGCTTAAGTGCAACCCAGAAAATGTTGCACTCAGATTTTTCTAATGTAGCTGTATCAGTGAGATCAAAAGACCATATTTGATTACGTGACGTACAGTATGGGTCACCTGGACAGAAAATATGGATTGTGGTTTGTGGTGACTGGCCAGCTGAACTGTGACACACAGAATGGTTTCACACAGCTGTATGTAATGGATTTGTATCACTGAGAGCAAACAAAAAGATTTTGTACTGTGACTTCCACTATCTATCAGTTAGACAGAAAAAAATCTTCTGCAGACTGTGTCTATTTCAATGAAACACAAAAAAATTGTCCCACTTAGCTGTTTGAAATGGATGTGTGTCACTGAGAGCCAAAAAATAAACTTTTTCCAGTCTCCCTGCAAAATGCTGCAAATATGGCGGTAGCTGCACTACTAGTGCCAGCAAGCCCAGCCACAAGCAGATAAAAAAAGGGTCTTGTAGCCCTAACAAGGGCTGTTGGGTTATTTTAGAATCACTCCTCCCTAACATAAATGTAGTAGAACACCCTAACACTCTCCCTGTATCACACTGCAGATCTGTCCCTAACGGCATCCAGGCAGCGACTGAGCTGAGCACCGTGGGCAGTCACTAGTATATTCCAGGGTCACCTGATCAGGCTAGCCAACCCCTGCTATCGACATGTAAGGGCCCCACGTGATGCTGGGTGTACCGCAGAGTATTATGGCTTGTGATTGGCTGAGTTTATAACCGCCAAAAATTCAAAAGGCGGGAGATGCCATTTCCTCGAGCATGGCGAGATACTCGTCCAAGTAGCGAGCACTTACGAGTACCCTAATACTCGAACGAGTATCAAGCTCGGACGAGTCTGCTCGCTTATCTCTAATATTTATAATTGGATTGATTTTTCAAGGAGTGCTGGAAATTAGTTTTTCTACATTAGAATTCCACGTAGTGGAATAGTATAGTATAGTATAGTATAGTATATTCAATAGTGTAAATACTGCCGATATCTATGGTACACATTAAAAATATGTTAGTATACTTATTTACAAATGATCTTCCAGATTTTCTGATATATTTATTGTATACTATGCACTGTGGAAATAACATATGCAATTGATAGGTGTTGTGTTTCAACATGGATATCTACAAAGGGATACATTAATGGTTATTTATATATCCTGTTACTGTAATCTTAAACTAGGTATATCAGATGCATTTGCTCCAGAGAACACATGTCAATTGACAACCACAAATCAAGTAAATAGCAGTAGTTTGTCATCAAAAAGTATATCTGTCATCTCAGACATACTATCATAACTGTAGGCTGCATGTTCTAGAGCAAGAAATGCTGGGCAGATTGATATATAGTTTTGTGGGAAAAGTGTTAGGAGAAACTTCAAATTTATTGATTTAAAACCCTGCTTCTCTGAGCTTATGAGTCCAGAAGGCAATCACTGTTTATGATAGACAGCCTTCACATATTTTCCCATAAAACCATTCATCAATCTGCTCAGCATCACCCTGCCCTATAACATCCTGAATGCAGTTAGGGTAGTATGCTGAACTTGAACGATCTGCTTTATGTTCATGGCACCCAATTCCTTGACATAGACAGAACTTTGATGAATGATTGTATATATTTGGAGGCAAAGGTTACAGAACAATTGTCTGAACATTTTATAACAATGCTGCTTATATTCAGTTACAAGAGCAATCAATGAAGTGAATTGAGGTCCACATTGAAAATATATATATATATATATATATATATATATATATATATCTTGAAGTTTTGCCATATTATATTTAGAATTGCATTTACAGATTTTTTTATTGAAGATATGAATCAATGATATGTTGATCTTTATAGATCACCGGTGACTGTTAAACACCTACAGAAAAGGTATAGTGGAGTTAATAAAGCCATGAAACCAATAAATGGTCATACCAAATTATTTCAAGGTACTTTATTGAGGATGAAAATAAGAACAGAAATTGTTACTATAGGTATTTGCATCATAACTACTATTATCTAAAATTCTTTATTACTAAGATTAAATTGTTTTTTATTCCAATTCAGCTTCAGTTGGCGGTGGCCTGATGAACCTTAGCAAGCCTAAATGTTATGTCGATTTTAGCCAAATTATGGAAATTTCTGAGTTTATCTGTATAAAGGAAGGAAGAACAGACCTTAGAGAAGGTTCTAACATGTCTGTTTTAATAGCTTAATGCATTCCCCATGTAATAACAATTCTGGAGCATCTATTCTTATTTCTGTATGTTGTGCCAATCCTTTATTATTTCTACTAGAAGTTATGAATGAGTTGCTAGCAGTCTGAAGTAAGGGTACAGAGGGGTGGTAACATATTGGGGAGGGGGTGTCCCTGCGCAGACTCACTCTATCCAATCAGTACTGTCATTTTCAGACTGTGCAGGTACACACCCCCAACTGGTTACCACCCCTTTGTACCCTTACTGCAGAATGCTAGCAATTCATTCATAACTTCTAGGAGAAATAATAAAGGAAAGGCCCAATATAGAGCCATAAGATTAGATGTTCCAGAATTGATATTACATGAAGAATGCATGAAGCTATTAAAACAGATATGTCAGAAGGTCCTCTTTAAGTGTTCACTACTTTCTAGTTGTATGGGAAATGCCTCCAAGTACCTACTCCATAGGATTATTAGCAATTCATATCACAATGTTAACGCTAGTCTGGATCTATCATAGAGGCTTGTATGTAACGTAAATCTTGTTTTCTATAAATGACATTAATACTCATAAACACAAATACGCATTGTATGTGATGTGTTGTTAATATATGTTCGACCAAATAAGCTGACCTTTCAGTATATTATTCAGTGCCGTCTTATACAATGTACAGGGAATACACCTCAGGCAGAATTGGTTTTGCTTTTAAATTCTGATTGATGTCTAAAAGTCCGATATTTTATTATCTTTCTATATACAATCATATTTGATTTTATTTTCATTCGGTTTCTCGGCATATAGTGAGCTCCTCTATTTCATGACATTTTGTTGTATAAATTATACATATCTAAGGTATGACAGTTCTCAATCTTTTATAAAATGGAAATTGGTACAGTATGTTTGAAGAAGATGAATACAAAATTAATGAAGACACTGTCATATTTATTCTTTTGGTATCAGTTGTGGTAAATCAGAGAGTCATGTTCCGGAATACAATTTATGGATTTTGAAGTATGGCATTTGAATCATTGTGAGATAGGTTATTCTTCATCTTTTAGAATGTATTATGTAGTCAGTTCAAAACTATTGTGAACTTGGTATTGTATGGCGTGGAATTATAATCAAGGAACCATAATTATCTCATTCTAAATTCAATCTATCTACTGACAACAGACACATAAAGACTCAAACATAAAGAAAAGGAAAGAAAATGAGATATGAATTTTAAATTACTTTCTAAAGACTAATTGTATTAACCAGAAAATAATAGAAATAAGATATATCTATTATTACTTTGCCATTGCTATAACTGTATGGTTGTGATATTGCCATTCTGCATAGTCACTGTCATCACTGAATAATAAACTAGATAGTGTATGTTTGCTTTGTATTTTGCAACATATTGAGCCAGATTTACTGATTTACTGTCTAAAGATCTTTAAAGATTTAAAGATTTACTGTTTAAAGCCCCTTTATATGGGACGTTTATCAGGTTGACTATTGGGAACGAACATTCATAGGAAAAAACACTCCCAATAGGTGGCTCAAAAAAAGTGATATTTATCACCTGATGAACAAGCCTGTTCAATGGGTAAAAGCATAGTTTATGTGACACCTAAAATCATTGTTTCTGGGCAATAGATTGTCCTATTGTGCTTGCCAGAAACAATGTTTCTCTATCGGGATGTGCAATTGCAGTAGCTATCAATTGTCACCATACATAGGAAATGATTGATGCCTTTAAATGCAGCTCTCACCTCTGCTGATGAACAGGCAATTATTGGAAAAGAGCTGCTCGTTCTTGATAATTCCTGTCTCAGTTGGCACTTGTAAAGAGGCCTTATGTAGGGGGGAGTGCACATATTGGGTATATATATATATATGAGCTAGCCTCAGGGGGGTATATTAACTGTTAGCTGTTAGTCTCAGACATGCATTCCATCACAAGCACAAGATGATGTCATATCCCTGTGCCTTAGGTTGGGGAGGGAGAGCATTTTGGGCTTAAATAGTCCAACAAGGGGAGACTACACACATAGGACTTCACACATGGAGGACTGGACATGAGATCAGCTGAGCGGTCTCACAAGCAAGGCACCATTAACCCCTGTTAACTCCTAAAACTGGCTGAGCAACCACTGCACTGCTCTAATACAAACCCTTTCTAGCATATTACCTTAACCCTTTTCCTACATTCCCTGCTCTGCCTCATATTCATTCCCTTATCTAGAGACAGCATGGTGGTAGGGGGAGGGACTGCTATTTAGGTATATTTAGAGGGTACTTTGGGTTTTGGATATTGTTGTTATTGTAGTAGTAGTGTTGTAGTGTTCATTAGAGATGAGCGAGTAGTGAAATATTCGAAAGTTCGAAATTCGATTCGAATAGACCGCGATATTCGACTATTCGACCGAATATCGAATCCCATTAAAGTCTATGGGAAAAAAATGCTCGCCACTTGGAAATCTCAATTCGACCACTTGGAGGTCACCAAGTCCACCCTGAAACCTCAGAAAAGGATGCCAACACTGCTGGAATGCAACTGGGACAGCAGGGGAAGCATGTCTGGGTGCATATAACGCGCCCAAGTCGCACTATTACGCCACTATCACAGCCTCTCAACAATACACTCCAAAGACAATATAACCTCTCTGTAAAGTGAGACCATACAAGGAAACCTTCTTTCCTCTACATTGCCATGGACCCCAAGCCAAACTAGACAAAAAAGAAGATAAAATTCTGCACCCCTTAAAATCACGTTGCCTATGACAACCACAGATGGCATAGGCAAGGGGAAAGCAATCAAGCCATCACTATTTTTCCCTCTGTGCCATCCCTGCCTTGCCCAGGCACATGTCCCAAAACATCATCCACGCCCGAGTAACACGGTTACTGCAAAAGGCCATTTGACCACCAACACTTTGGTTTGAGGCCGGGGATGCTACATCTCCCTGACAGCACACTGGGTGAATGTTGTGGAGGCGGGGACGGGCAAACCTGCTACCCCCACCCAAGTTTTGGGCCTTGGTTCTGTCTGGATTTCCGCAACCCTTACAGACAGCTCGGCAAACCCCTCCTTCTCCTTCTAGATTTGTTAAATCTGTCCACCACCCAGTCAAGTCCACAAAGTCCAGTCTCGTCGATAGCCTGCAGAAACTGCAGGGACCTCACTCTGACCCTCCTTCCTCCCACCCTGCCCAATGTTATCAACCCAGTGTTCCCACCCATGCAAGAATCGCAGGAGCTATCTGAGGATTTTGTTTGTTCTGATGCCCAAACACTGGAGCAAGCTCCATCTCTAGCTGATGGTGGTGTGGAACGGGCACTAAAGTGTAAAATGATTAGGGACGATGATGAGACACAGTTGCCAGCAAGGGAGGCTGTTGGAGCAAAGTGAGGCAGTGTAAGAGGAGGTGGTTGAGTATGACGAAGTCAGTGACCCGACCTGGCCCAGTGTCATGTCTAGCAGGTAAAGCAGTGGGGATGTTGAGGGATGCGTAGGACCGCAAAAGGCAGGAAGAGGCCGTGGGCTGGCCAGAGGCTCATGGAGAAGGCAGGCTAGAGCCTGCAGGGCCGCATCTCTTCCCTATAACAGGCCCCCACACAAAGCTCTCCCATCGAGGGCTCTTAGGTCCTTGTTGTGAAAATATTTTAATGAGTGCGCAAAGTTAGCTTGAGGTGAGCCCTCGAAAAAATTATATGGAGGCCCAAGAGGTGAGCCCTCGAAAAAATTAAGTGGAGGCCAAAGAGGTGAGACCTCTTAAAAATTGTATTAAGGCCCAAGAGGTGAGCCATAATAAAAATTGCTTGTAGGCCCAAGAGGTGAGCCATGATAAAAATTGCTTGTAGGTCCAAGAGGTGAGCCATGATAAAAATTGCTTGTAGGCCCAAGAGGTGAGCCATGATAAAAATTGCTTGTAGGCCCAAGAGGTGAGCCATGATAAAAATTGCTTGTAGGCCCAAGAGGTGAGCCACGATAAAAATTGCTTGTAGGCCCAAGAGGTGAGCCATGATAAAAATTGCTTGTAGGCCCAAGAGGTGAGCCATGATAAAAATTGCTTGTAGGCCCAAGAGGAGGAGGTGGAGGAGGAAATGGCACTTCATACAGATGGCACTTCACTTTTGGCTGCTTTCCACTGTTGGAGAAGCAAAGTCCGGGTCAATCCACTTGCTGTTCATTTTGATTAGCGTCAGCCTGTCGGCACTGTCGGTTGACAGGCGGCTGTGCTTATCGGTTATAATGCCCCCGGCTGCGCTGAACACCCTTTCTGATAGCACGCTGGCGGCAGGGCAGGCAAGCACCTCCAAGGCGTACAGGGACAGTTCCAGCCACGTGTCCAACTTGGAGACCCAGTAAGTGTAGGGCGCCGAGGGATCGGGGAGGACAGGGGTACGGTCTGCCAGGTACTCCCGCAACATCCGCTGATACTTGTCCCTCCTGCTGATAGCGGGCCCCGCAGTGATGGAAGTTGCACGAGGGGGTGCCATGAACGTGTCCCACACCTTGGAGAGTGTTCCCCTGGTGGCTGTGGGCCTGATCGATGTTGTGGGACTCTGGGAGACCCTCTCCTCTCTGCCGCCAGCGATGGTGGGTGGGAAAATCTCCATCATGTTCTGCACGAGTTCCCTCTGGTATTCCAGCAATCGATTCGTCCTCTCCTCTACCGGAATAAAAGAGGAGACGTTATCTTTATACCGGGGGTCCAGGAGTGCGAAGACCCAGTACAGTTTGTTCTCCACTATCCGGACAACACGTGTGTCCCGGGAAAAGCAGCCCCAGCATGAAGTCAGCCATGTGTGCCAGACTCTGAATAGGCATGACGTCACTGCCCCCACCAGAAAGATCACTTGCCATTTCCTCCTCTTCCTCTTCCGCCTCCTCTCCGCCCCATCCGCGCTGAACCAATGGGACGCACACAGCCTGACTGCTACCCTCGCCGCCAGCATCCTCCTCCTCTTCCACAGCCACCTCCACGTCGTCCTCCTCCTCCTCATCCTCCTCCTGCAACTGCCACCGAGAAGCAGACAAAAGTGTGGTCTGACTGTGTAGCTCCGTTGCGTCTCCTCCTACCCCCGTCTCCTCTGCGTGCAATGCGTTCTCCCTTATTGCGATGAGCGATTCTTTAAGGACGCATAGGAGCGGGATGGTTACGCTCACTATAGCGTCCTCGCTGCTGACCTTCTTGGTGGACTCCTCAAAGATACGCAGTACATCGCATATGTCTGCCATCCATGGCCACTCGTGGTTGGCAAACTGAGGGAGCTGAGTTGGAGGCACGCGTGGATTCATAATCTGGTACTCCATCAATGCTCTCTGCTGCTCACACACCCTGGCCAACATGGAATAGGTGGAATTCCAGCGAGTCGGCAGGTCGCACAACAGCCGATGTTCAGGCAAATGGAGGCATTGCTGGAGTTTTTTTAAGCTAGCAGCAGCTACAGTTGACTTCCGAAAGTGAGCGCACAAGCGCCGCACTTTCACCAGTAGCTCTGCCAGGTTGGGGTAAGTCTTTAGAAATTTTTGGACTACCAGATTAAAAACGTGGGCCAGGCATGGTACGTGATTGAGTTCGGCAAGCTCCAGAGCCGCCACCAGGTTACGGCCGTTATCGCACACGACCATGCCTGGTCCTAGCTGCAGCGGCGACAGCCACATCTCCGTCTGCTGCAATATGGCGTCCCTCACCTCTGGGGCGCTGTGCTTCCTGTCGCCCAAGCTGATGAGCTTAAGCACCGCCTGCTGACGTCTCCCCGCGCCAGTGCTGCAACGCTTCCAGCTAGCGGCTGAGGGCGATGTTAAGGCAGAGGAGGAGGAGGAAGAGGAGGGGGGTTTATCAGAACCCGTGCTGGCAATCTTGGGCGGGGGTGGTAGGTAGGCCGTCTCTGTTTGCGACCCCGTCCCCGCTTCCACAACATTCACCCAGTGTGCCGTCAAAGAGATGTATCGTCCCTGGCCGCAAGCGCTTGTCCACGAGTCGGTGGTCAAGTGGACCTTTGCGCTGACTGCGTACCTCAGGGCCCGCCTGATGTTACGCGACACGTGCTGGTGCAGGGCGGGGACGGCACTCCGGGAAAAGTAGTGGCGGCTGGGGACGGAATAGCGAGGTGCGGCAGCCGCCATCAGGTCGCGGAAGGCCTGCGTCTCCACAAGCCTAAACGGCAACATCTCCAGGGCCAGCAGTTTGGAGATGTGGCAGTTTAAGGCTTGGGCTTGGGGGTGACTCGAGGCGTACTTCCGCCTGCGGTCGAACGCCTGCGAGATGGACAGTTGATGGGACGAGGAGTGTGAAGGAGCAGGCGAAGATGCGGGGGAAGGGGAGGCAGCAGGAGAAGGCCCCAAAGTAGTCGAGGCAGAGGCAGATGTGGAGGTGTCCTGGCTGGAGGTCTGGACCGCAGTGGCAGCACACAACAAAGGGGAAGAGGCAGTGGCAGGAAGACCTGGCGCAGATTGTATTGCGTTTGCTCTCTCCCACTCAGCCCAGTGCTTGACTTCCAAGTGACGCCGCATGCCTGAGGTGGTCATATTGCTCTTCTCAGAGCCCCTACTCAGTTTTGAGTGGCAGAGTGTGCAAACCGCGCTCAGTTTGTCATCCGTACAAACATTAAAAAATCTCCACACCACAGAAGTACGAGGCCTCGATGGGGGAGCTTCGCGCGACTGCCTGCTGCTGGGAACAGCTTCGGCCCTGCTGGCTGTGGCCTCACTTCTCTGTCTGGACTGTCCTCTGCCTGTGGACATCCCTCTGCCTCTGGACATCCCTCTGCCTCTTGCTGCCTTTTTCGGTGCTGCGCAGACCACCACCTCTCCACTGCTTTCCCCGCTGGACATCACCCCTGGCCAAGTGGGGTCGGTCATTTCGTCATCCACCACCTCCTCTTCCACTTCCTCACTCTGCTCCTCCTCCTGCCCACTGGACATTCCAACAGCCTCCCTTGATGGCAACTGCGTCTCATCATCATCATCGCTCATGATAACAGATGCTGGTTCAGGGTCCACATCAGCAGGAGATGGCGAATACTCAAGTGGTTGGGCATCACTACAAACAAATTCCTCTGGTAGCTCCAGGGATTCTTCCGGCACATCTGAAAAAGGACCCGAAAAGAGCTCCTGGGAGGGGTCAAGGGTGGGATGACTCTGTTGGCCAGGTGTGGAGGAAGGAGGGTCAGAGTGAGACTGTGTGGATGACTGGCTGGTGGACAACTGTGTGGAAGCGCTATCGGCTATCCATTGCACCACCTGTTCACACTGCTCAGGCCTCAACAGCGGTGTAACCCACCCCCTGCTTAACTGTCCCATAAAGGCAGGGATTCTGGATGAGCGGAATCCTGGCTGCCCCTCACCAGCACGCATTGTATCCCCACTGGCTTCAACAAGGCCCCCAACAGCATTTCCGCGCCCCCGTCCTCGTCCACGTCCACGTCCGATTCCGCTAGCCCTCCGCATTTTTTTTTTTTGGTTACAATATTTGGCGTACACAGCCGTATACTACCAGGTCAGACGGTGTGTATTAACACCACGTATATACAAGAGTTTTGCAGGCACGCAGAACGCACAATACAGGTGCCAAATAAAAGGCCTTTTTTTTAAATATTTCTAGGTACACAGCCGTGTACTACCAGGTCAGACGGTGTGTATTAACACCACGTATATACAAGAGTTTTGCAGGCACGCAGAACGCACAATACAGGTGCCAAATAAAAGGCCTTTTTTTTAAATATTTCTAGGTACACAGCCGTGTACTACAAGGTCAGACGGTGTGTATTAACACCACGTATATACAAGAGTTTTGCAGGCACGCAGAACGCACAATACAGGTGCCAAATAAAAGGCCTTTTTTTTAAATATTTCTAGGTACACAGCCGTGTACTACCAGGTCAGACGGTGTGTATTAACACCACGTATATACAAGAGTTTTGCAGGCACGCAGAACGCACAATACAGGTGCCAAATAAAAGGCCTTTTTTTTAATATTTCTAGGTACACAGCCGTGTACTACAAGGTCAGACGGTGTGTATTAACACCACGTATATACAAGAGTTTTGCAGGCACGCAGAACGCACAATACAGGTGCCAAATAAAAGGCCTTTTTTTAAATATTTCTAGGTACACAGCCGTGTACTACCAGGTCAGACGGTGTGTATTAACACCACGTATATACAAGAGTTTTGCAGGCACGCAGAACGCACAATACAGGTGCCAAATAAAAGGCCTTTTTTTTAATATTTCTAGGTACACAGCCGTGTACTACAGGTCAGACGGTGTGTATTAACACCACGTATATACAAGAGTTTTGCAGGCACGCAGAACGCACAATACAGGTGCCAAATAAAAGGCCTTTTTTTAATATTTCTAGGTACACAGCCGTGTACTACAAGGTCAGACGGTGTGTATTAACACCACGTATATACAAGAGTTTTGCAGGCACGCAGAACGCACAATACAGGTGCCAAATAAAAGGCCTTTTTTTTTAATATTTCTAGGTACACAGCCGTGTACTACCAGGTCAGACGGTGTGTATTAACACCACGTATATACAAGAGTTTTGCAGGCACGCAGAACGCACAATACAGGTGCCAAATAAAAGGCCTTTTTTTTAAATATTTCTAGGTACACAGCCGTGTACTACAAGGTCAGACGGTGTGTATTAACACCACGTATATACAAGAGTTTTGCAGGCACGCAGAACGCACAATACAGGTGCCAAATAAAAGGCCTTTTTTTAAATATTTCTAGGTACACAGCCGTGTACTACCAGGTCAGACGGTGTGTATTAACACCACGTATATACAAGAGTTTTGCAGGCACGCAGAACGCACAATACAGGTGCCAAATAAAAGGCCTTTTTTTTTTAATATTTCTAGGTACACAGCCGTGTACTACAAGGTCAGACGGTGTGTATTAACACCACGTATATACAAGAGTTTTGCAGGCACGCAGAACGCACAATACAGGTGCCAAATAAAAGGCCTTTTTTTTAATATTTCTAGGTACACAGCCGTGTACTACAAGGTCAGACGGTGTGTATTAACACCACGTATATACAAGAGTTTTGCAGGCACGCAGAACGCACAATACAGGTGCCAAATAAAAGGCCTTTTTTTTAAATTTCTAGGTACACAGCCGTGTACTACAAGGTCAGACGGTGTGTATTAACACCACGTATATACAAGAGTTTTGCAGGCACGCAGAACGCACAATACAGGTGCCAAATAAAAGGCCTTTTTTTTTATATTTCTAGGTACACAGCCGTGTACTACCAGGTCAGACGGTGTGTATTAACACCACGTATATACAAGAGTTTTGCAGGCACGCAGAACGCACAATACAGGTGCCAAATAAAAGGCCTTTTTTTTAATATTTCTAGGTACACAGCCGTGTACTACAAGGTCAGACGGTGTGTATTAACACCACGTATATACAAGAGTTTTGCAGGCACGCAGAACGCACAATACAGGTGCCAAATAAAAGGCCTTTTTTTAAATATTTCTAGGTACACAGCCGTGTACTACAAGGTCAGACGGTGTGTATTAACACCACGTATATACAAGAGTTTTGCAGGCACGCAGAACGCACAATACAGGTGCCAAATAAAAGGCCTTTTTTTTAATATTTCTAGGTACACAGCCGTGTACTACCAGGTCAGACGGTGTGTATTAACACCACGTATATACAAGAGTTTTGCAGGCACGCAGAACGCACAATACAGGTGCCAAATAAAAGGCCTTTTTTTTAAATATTTCTAGGTACACAGCCGTGTACTACAAGGTCAGACGGTGTGTATTAACACCACGTATATACAAGAGTTTTGCAGGCACGCAGAACGCACAATACAGGTGCCAAATAAAAGGCCTTTTTTTAAATATTTCTAGGTACACAGCCGTGTACTACCAGGTCAGACGGTGTGTATTAACACCACGTATATACAAGAGTTTTGCAGGCACGCAGAACGCACAATACAGGTGCCAAATAAAAGGCCTTTTTTTTAAATATTTCTAGGTACACAGCCGTGTACTACAAGGTCAGACGGTGTGTATTAACACCACGTATATACAAGAGTTTTGCAGGCACGCAGAACGCACAATACAGGTGCCAAATAAAAGGCCTTTTTTTAAATATTTCTAGGTACACAGCCGTGTACTACAAGGTCAGACGGTGTGTATTAACACCACGTATATACAAGAGTTTTGCAGGCACGCAGAACGCACAATACAGGTGCCAAATAAAAGGCCTTTTTTTTAAATATTTCTAGGTACACAGCCGTGTACTAACAGGTCAGACGGTGGGTATTAACAGCACGTATATAAAAGAGTTTTGCAGGCACGCAGAACGCACAATACAGGTGCCAAATAACAGGACTTTTTTTTAAATATGTCTGAGTACACAGCCGTGTACTAACAGGTCAGACGGTGGGTATTTACACCTGGTATACAAAAAGGGTATTGCAGGCACACAGAACCCAGAACACTAGAGCCAAAGAAACTGTATTTAAAAAAAAAAAATGTACACAGCCGTATACTGCCAGAAGATCAGATGGTGCATATACACACTAGGTATATAACAGGGTTTTGCAGCCAAAAAGAACGCAGAACAGTAGTGCCAAATATAGTTTGGTATGTAGCAGAGCACCTAATACACCACTAATGCCTCTCTCTGTCCCTACTCCAGCAGCTATCCCTGAATACAGCAGCCGTTCTCTGCAGAGTGTATATAGTAGTAAAGCTATCACTGTACTGCACTATAGTAGCCCTGATAAGGGCTTTTAATCACGCTCCTGCCTGTCCAACAGCTAAAACCTATCTCTCCCTTCTCCAGCCTCTGTCCCTGACTAAGTTCACGCAGCATATGCGAACGAGCAGGAAGACCTGAGTTTTTAATATTCGAGGTCACGTGGTTTTTCCAGCCAATCCATGTAGACGCCGTTTTCGCGCTGCCAGCGTGCTCCGCGGGCCTGTCATACCCCCCCTGCATGGTGATTGGTGGAAAAAGAGCGCCAGGGAAGGTGGGAGGGGAAACGAATTCTAAGTGCGCCATCGCCGTTATACTCGATCGAAATCGAGTATGCCGAATAGCGTAGTATTCGATCGAATACCGGCTCGATCGAACACTACTCGCTCATCTCTAGTGTTCATATATAGTATTCGTGTGTGTGTGTGTGTATATATATATATATATATATATATATATAGTAAAATAACACACTGTAAACTTTGTAGTGTATAATAAAACCATTACAGTGCGTAGAGTTTTCAGTAACAGCTATAGTCCAAAATACGTACAAACACCAGTATAGTAAGAGAACAGGTATAGAGGTATAGATAGGAAGCGGAGTCAGAAGTAGTCTCTTCTTACTTATTAATATTAATTATTAAGAGTCAATTTCCATATTAATTATTAATATTTCCTATAACACCCTATAATTTAGACAGTGTATACTCAGTCTAAAAATGAACCACATTTATCACAGTTTCTGATGCTGGATGATATATCTGGTGCATCTAGTCTAAATTGATGCAACTTACTGCACTAGTTGGCTTATTTTGCACAATAATTTTGCACCATACTTTAAGTGCAATTTTGGTGTACATCAGTGCTTCTCATGCCATGAGTTGTGCCCCATTGTTGTAAAAAAAAAAAGTGTATAAAACAATAAATGTGGTGCCAAGTACATACGCCAGCTTTTATGCCACAAATTACGCCAGAATTCTGGTACATTTTGATTAGTAATACACCTTGCTGTTGTCTAGGCAATGCTTGCATTGTTTGTTGCTCCTGAGATGTAACTGAAGAGATGTCAGTTGCTATTGGCTGAGACAAAACAGTATATCAAGAGGTTATAAGATTTTAATTTTAAGGTTATAAGATTTTAAGATTTTAATTTTCTATTCCAGACATAAACACTGCTACCTAACATGGTATTCATCACAAGATAGATGTCAGGAAGATCCATGCAAAAATGAGCCATCTGTGAAATTGAAACTTGCTAATTTGAAGCTAGGATCTAATCACTCTTCTAATTTATATTCTAATCTTTCACATTGGTATCAGGAACTGTATTGCGGCAGAACTAATATTAGAAGAGTATGCCAGCTATAGGCGCAAGGAAAGCATCGAACATCTGCTGCTTTCCCCCCTGTATTCCCTCCTGTGTGTTTGACTTCTGTTAGTGATGAGCAAAGTTTTTAAAAATTATCTTGGTCAATTTGCCGAACTTCAACAAGAAGTTTGATTTGTTATGAATTAATTTGTCACAGATTACTATGAATCAGGTGTACCCATATGTTACGATGACTGAGGGAATGTATGGAGCGGGCTGCTACATTGAGCTCTATATGTGGCAGGTGCCGGCTGTATCATACAATAGACAGCCGCAATGACGAGTAATGGCAATTAGGGTGAATAGGACAAGGGATCAAAATATCCCAGGTTAAGGGGCTTCAAAACTGTCACTGTAATGGTTAAAAAAATAAAATTCAAATCACCCCCCTTTTCCCAATTTTACATTAAAAAATATATTAACAAAAAAAAGTTTTAGGTATTGCCTTGTTCGAAAATCTCTGAACTATGAAAATATTATAAATTATTATAAATATTATAAATCATATTGGGAAAAAATTAAAAACACAGAATTCACCGTTCCCCCCCCCAAAAAAAAAAAAATTGAATACCAGTGATCAAAAAGTTATGTGTACTGTACCACAAAAATTATAACAATAAAATCTAAATTTAGTCCTGCAAAAATAAACCCTCATACAGCTCTGACATAAAAATGTTGTGGCTGTCAGAAAATGATGATGCTAAGAAAATTTGGATATTTTCAAAGGTTTTTTTTTTTAAAGTAGTAGATTTAAAAAAAATCAAGTTTAGCATTGCCATATTCGTATTGAGCCGCAGAATAAGAACATTATGACATTTTTAGTGCACAGTGAATGCTGTCAAACCCCCATAAACCTTGGCAGAATTGTAGTTTGTTTTTTTCAACTAAATAACAGTCATGGTAAATTGAATGGTGCTCTTAAATAGTACAACTTATAACCCCCAAAAATAAGCCCCCATATGGCTATATGAATGGAAAATTTAAAAAGTTATGGTTATTAGAACAATGGGAGGAAAAAATAAAAATGCAAAACCATAAATGGTCCCCGTACTTTATGGTCTGAAAACAACACAACCAATGAAATGGACTGAGAAGAAATATAAAAATGTGCACATTAACATTGTAAATGGCTCTGTTTTGTCAAATTGAAAACTACTACGGAATTTTTTTTTAGAAATGAATTCTTTAGAAAAAAAAAATAATGTTTTTTTTTCATATATAAAATAAAAAAACTATACAAATATATACTATGAACCAGATGGTATTTCACTTTAAACATATATTACGGTTAATACCAGATGGGCCGCACATGGTGGATGGATGTATGTTAGCCAAACAGGGGCTGTTGCTGGAATGGGGTTTGACTGGTTAGGTGCATTGCACAATATGCAAATTATTGCTTTTCTGCCCTGCCCATTTTGTATGAGAATTACATAAAGGGGCCACATGGGGCCACTAGTTTACCACTATATACCGTATTTTTCTCCCTATAAGACGCACCTAGGTTTTAGAGGAGGACAATAAGAATTTTTTTTTTCATTAGACCTCAGATCAGACCACCAATCAGACCCCCAATGTTAATCAGATCTCAGCTAACAGCTCCAATAAGACCCCCAATGTTAATAAGACGCCCAATCAGACCTCAGCTCAGACCCCAATGTGAATAACCCCCAATCAGACCTCAGATAAGAGCCCCATGCCTCTCATTAGAACCCATATGCCTCATATCAGCCCCCCAGTACCCTTATAGCCCCCCCAGCAGCCTCATAGTCCCCCAGCAGCCTTATAGCCCCTAAGAAGCCTCATATCAGCCTCATAGCCCCCTAGCAGCCTCTCTTTAGCCCCACAGCAGCCTCATAGCTCCCACAGCAGCCTCATAGCCCCCACAGCAGCCTTTCTTCACCCCCCAGGAGCCTCATAGCCCCCCAGAAGCCTCATAGTCCCCCAGCAGCCTCATAGCCCCCACAGGAGCTTCTCTTCAGACCCCCAGGAGCCTCTCATCACTCCCCAGCAGCCTCAGAGCCCCCACAGCAGCCTTTCTTCAGCCCCCCTGGAGCCCCATAGCCCCCAGGAGCCTCTCTTCAGTCCCCCAGGAGCCTCTTATCACCCCCCCAGGAGCCTAATAGCCCCTCCCTAGCAGCCTCTTGCATCCTGAAACTACATATGAAGAGTACCTTGAGGTGTAGCAGGTGACCGGCAGTTGGATCCAAAAAACTGTTAAAAAATGAGAGAAAAAATGGTCATGGGGCACTCTTGGAATAACTGGAATAACACAAGAAGAAAGCCCCCACTCCGTCCACCCCCTAGTTGCAAACCCACTTCTCCAACCCCAACCCCTCTCCTGTCCTATAGGCTTTTTATCCTTTTCACATCATCTAATACTGGTGCTATATCATCAGGAACATCCAGCTCCTCCTCTCTCTGCATTTTGCGGATTTTTCTAGAACATGGAGACTTTGAAGGATGATTTTGAAGTAAAGTAAACTAAAGCCAGCAAAAGATGAAGATGGTCATCATTAATACCTAGCCTGCCTAAAGGGTGCATAAAAAAAGAATGATTTCAGGACGTAGCCGGATGTTGAGCGGTGAAGACGCTTAACTGAGGAGCTCCGCACCAAGCCATACATTGGCTCAAATATAGCACAGCGGATCACATCATACCTTATCCTCAGAGGACTATTCAAGCTCTGGGTACCCCCAAGACATTCTTTCAGCATGACCAGAGGACGAAAGAAAGGAATGAGTCCATCTAAACTCACTGCTTTTTTCCATCCAGCACAGACGTACTCCCAAGATGGCGCTGACTCCCGCCAAACAGAGAACTCGCCGACTGCGTCATCTCACAGTTCTCCACCTAAAGTTTCGCCTAAGTTGAATACAAGTTCTCCTCAGCAACACTTTAGAACCATGGTAGAAACAACTATTCAAAATGTGAGTAACCCTTCAGCTTCTACTCATGTAATACAAAGAGCCACACATGAAACCCCTTCTGTGACATAAAAGAGGCTATTTCAGCCATTCATGTGGATTTGGTGGCAATAGGTGAGTGCACAGTGCATTTAGAAGACAAGATGGAGGAATTTGTTGTGGCTCATAACAAGTTGGTGGACACTAATAATGCCATGGAAGATGACATTGCGGCCATAAAATTAAAAATAGCGGACTTAGAAGACCACTCAAGACAGAACAATATCCGTTTCAGAAATGTTCCGGAATCTGTTACAGACTCTTAATTGCATGACTTCTTAAAAGATCTAATTGTGGCCTTCTTACCTGAATCTACAGAAAATGACATTATCATAGACAAGGCACATAGGGTTCCCAAACCTAAATCCTTGCCATCCCAAGTGCCTCATGATGTCCTAGCAAGGATTCACTTCTATCGGGAGAAAGAAACACTTTTAAAAACAGCAAGTCAAAAAATGGCGGTACCAGAGCGTTTCCAGCAAATATCCTTATTTACGGACTTATCTCCAGCTACATTATCAGGCGCAGAGAATTTATGGCCTACACAAAAATCCTTTGTCAACACAATATTCCCTATAAATGGGGATTCCCTTTTAAACTTATTATCAGAAGAAATGATGCAATCCACACTCTTTTTTTCTCCTAAAGATGCAGAAACTGCCATTAAAAGCTGGGCTATAATGGATCCAGAAGAAGGAGAAACTACACCACAAGAATCTCCTACTAAGAAGAAACCTGCTCTTCTTACACAAGAATGGACCAGAGTTGGATCTTCACCTAAATCTTGAGTTGTTTTTCTATCCTTATTTTTTATTCCATCATTCCTATATTCTACTTTTTCCACATTCTGCTTTTTATAACCCACTGATCCGCAGTACTCAATACTGCGACTAGGGCTAGGTGTGAATATACACCTTTAGCTCACATTTTTGTGAACCACCATTTTTTTTTTGTGTTCACCATTGCTCTTTATCCAACATTCCCGTTCCCCATTACTTGATACTAATGATTTATATAAGTGACTTAAATGTTTGTTTTGAGGCTATGTTGTCTCTTTTGTTTATGTTTTTTTTTTCAGTTTTAATTTCAGTTATCAAGACTTTGACTGTGATTCAAGCTCGACATTTGATTGGTGACCTCAGGAATACTCCTCATACTATCTCCCAAGTTCATATTACATATCTGGACCTATCGGTTACACCACAATGGGATAAGTTATTGTATGCTATTCATATTTAGGCCCCTTTTACACGAGCGTCACGGATTCAGTCCGGATGCGTTCAGGGTGCGTTCCGGAAAACTCGCACCAATCCGCATGCAATCGCAGTCAGTTTTGCGTATGTTCGTTCAGTTTTTTCCGCGCGGGTGCGATGCGTATGGATGCATTTCGCACGCGCGTAATAAAAAACGGAATTTTTCCAAACAACATCTCTTAGCAACCATGAATCACGCATTGCATCCACACTTGCATGCGAATGCAATACGAATTTCACGCAGACCCATTCAATTCAATGGGGCCAGGGCTGCGTGAAAAACGCAGAATATAGAACATGCTGCGAACTGATGCGTGAAAAAATTTGCCCATGTGAAAAGACCCATTGAAATGAATAAGTCAGGATTGAGTGCGGGTGCAATGCGTTTGCATCACGTATTGCACCCGCGCGGAAATCTCGCTCGTGTGAAAGGGGCCTTATTGTCTCTTACCTAATGAAACTGTTTGGCCCAATGATGTGATGACAGGATTATTTTCTTGTGGACAATATGGGAATTAAAATACTATCATTCAATGTTAAGGGACTTAATACTCCTTTTAAAAGATCCTTAGCCTGGGCTGAAATAAAAAAAAAAAAAAACAGAAATGTGACATATCTTGTCTTCAGGAATCTCACTTAAATGAGGTTGACTCTCATCGCATGCACAATCCTGTTTTTTCTCATATGTTTTTCTCTCACGCTGTCCACAAGAAAAGCTTTCCAACTACATAAACAGATTATTGATGAAGATGGTAGATTTATAATCTTGGTTTGCTCTCTAAATAATGTATTATATACTGTTACAAGTATTTATGCCCCTAATAAACATCAATTAAGATCCCTAAAGAAAATTCTAAAACTTGTTTCAGAGGTCAAACAAGGATCCCTTATCTTATGCGGAGATTTGAATTCACCTCCTAACATTTCAATGGATAAAAATCCCGCCCATTTAGACAAAAATGCTTTTAAATTACAATCTCTTTTATATGCAGAAAATCTATTTGATATCTGGAGAATATTACATGTTAATGAAAAAGATTATACTTTCTTTTCTAATCCTCATAAGTAATTCTCTAGAATAGACCTTTTCATTTCAGATAAATAGCTTTTGCAAAGAGTAATAGAAGCATCTATAATAACATAACCTGGTCAGACCATGCCCCTATTACCTTACATATACGTGAACAATTTACCTCTCCTTGGTGACTAAACAATTCTTTGCTAACAAACACGTCACTCCAAGAAGAAACTCTAGCCTTAATAAAAGAATACTTTCTTTTAAATGAAAACAATATGGTTTCGGACACTACCCTCTGGTGCGCCCACAAATCTTTTATTAGAGGGCATTTTCTGAAACTAGCCACTATTCAAAAAAAAAAAAAAACAGATGATGAAAGTCACTGATTCATTATTAAATACTATTCATTTACTTGATAAAGAATATCAATCAACCTTCCACAACAAACTGCGGTCCGCAATGCACGGGCACTGACCGTGGGGCCACCGCATGCGGATCGCGGACCCACTCACTTGAATGGGGTCCGCAATCCGCATCCGAGGGCCCGCACCGAAAAAAGTAGTGCTTGCGCTATTTGTTTGCGGTGCGGAGGCATGGCCAGAAACACCACGAAAACACACCATAGTGCTTCCATGGTGTTCTGATCCTTGCCTCCGCATCTCCCGGATTGCGGACCCATTGAAGTGAATGGGTCCGCGATTCGTGATGGGGGCTGCACACGGCCGTGTGCATGAGCCCTTAGTGTACTCTTCTGGGTTTCTATCTAAACCCTTTTCTATATCGAATGGCACTTGCCAAGGATGTCTCCTTTCACGCCTCATATTTGCAATGGTAATGGAACCTTTTGCAGAACACATTCGCACTTCTCCCTTAATCTCTGGAATTAAAACAGGAGATTTGAACACCGTATAGGTCTCTTTGCAGATGATGTTATTATTATTACCTCTAACCCATTGATCTCTCTCAAAGCGATTAATAATATTATTGACTCTTTTAGTTTAGCCTCTTACTACAAGGTAAACATTTCCAAATCTCAAATCCTAAATCTTGACTTTTCTAAATCTATTATGACATCAATTAAAAACACATATGGTTTTACCATTGCTAAAGAGTCCATCAAATATTTAGGTATTACCTTACTTTCCCGTCTTCTAAATTGTTTGACTGTAACTTTTTCCCATTATTAACATCTATCAAGCATAGTTTATCAAAGCTAAAAATGCAACACCTTTCATGGCTAGGTAAACAGGCGGCCATTAAAATGGTAATCCTACCTAAAATAATATACATGATGAGAAATATAACAATTTATCTCCCAAAGATATACTTAAACAAGTTACAATCTCTCCTATCACAGTTCCTTTGGGGGGAAAAGAAACCCAGGGTTAAAATGTCCATTCTAATACTACACCCTAGACAAGGTTTAAATACCCCTTCTTTACATCATTATCATCAAGCAATAATTCTTGACCAGATGAGAGTAGCATGCTCGTCCGAGCTTGGTGCTCGTTCGAGTATTACAGTACTCGTAAGTGCTCGCTGCTCGGACGAGTATCTCGCCATGCTCGAGGAAATGGCATCTCCCGCATTTTGAATTTTTGGCGCCTATAAACTCAGCCAATCACAAGCCAGGAGACTCTGCGGTACACCCAGCATCACGTGGGGCCCTTACATGTCGATAGCAGGAGTTGGCTGGCCTGATCAG
>ONZH01025744.1:0-32882 GCA_900303285.1 Rhinella marina
AAAATTTTTTTTTTTTTTAAACGGAGTGAAAATGCCATTTTTTGGTGACCTTACATCACAAAAAGTGTAATTCCAAGCGATCAAAAAGACGTATGTACACCAAAATAGTGCCAATAGAACCATCATCTCTTCCCGCAAAAAACAACACCCTACCTAAGACAATCGCCCAAAAGATTAAAAAAATATGGCTTTCAAAATATGGAGACACTAAAACCTGATTTTTTTTCCTTCAAAAATGCTGTTATTGTGTAAAACTAAAAAAAAAGTAAAAAAAGTATACATGTTAAGTATCACTGCATCTGTAATAACCTGCTCTATAAAAATATCATATGATCTATGCCCTCAGGTGACCGCTCTAAAAAAATAAATAAATAAGACTGTGCCAAAAATGCAATTTTTTTGTCACCTTCATCACAAAAAGTGTAATTCTAAGCGATCAAAACAACGTATGTACCCCAAAATAGTACCAATAAAACCGTCATCTCTTCCCGCAAGAAATGAGACCCTACCTAAGAAAATCGCCAAAAAGATAAAAAAATATGGCTTTCAAAAAATGGAGACACTAAAACATGATTTTGTTTTCGTCAAAAAAGCTATTGTGTGAAACTTAAATAAATGTAAAAAAGTAGACATATTAGGTATCTCCACGTCCGTAATGACTTCCTCTATAAAAATATTATATGACTTACCCCCTAAGGTAAACACCATAAAAAAATAAAAATAAAAACTGCAAAAAAATGACATTTTTTGTTACCTTTCATCACAAAAACTGTTATAACAAGCGATCAAAAAGTCATACACACCCCAAAATGGTACCAATCAAACCGTCATCTCTTCCTGTAAAAAATGAACCCTTACATAAGATAATCGCCAAAAAAATTTAAAAAAAATATAGCTTTCGGAAAATGGAGATGCCAAAACATGATTTTTTTATTTTATTATTTTATTGTGTAAAACTAAAATACATTATAAAAAGTACAAATATTAGGTATCACCGCGTCCGTGAAAACCTGCTCTATAAAAATATCACATGATTTAACCTCTAAGGTGAATTTCATAAAAAAAAAATAAAATAAAAACTCTGCCAAAACGACCATTTTTTTGTTCACTTTGCCACATAAAGTGTATTATTGAGTGATCAAAAAATCATATGTACCCAAAAATGCTACCTATAAAAACGTCAACTCTTTCCGCAAAAAATGAGCCCCTACACAAAACGATCGGAAGAAAAATAAAAGAAATGTAGCTTTTAGAAAATGAAGACACAAAAACATAATTTTTGTTTTGAAAAATGCTTTATTATGTAGAACTGAAACAACAGAAAAAAATTTGGTATTTGGTATTGTCGCATCTGTATCAACCTGCTCTATAAAAGCAACACATGATCTATCCTGTCAGAACTCCGTGAAAAACAAAAAATAAAAACTGCCACAACAGCCATTTTTTTGTTACCTTGCCTCACAAAAAGCGTAATACTGAGCAATCAAAAATCATATGTACCACAAAATAGTACCAATAAAACTGTCACCTCATCTTGTAGTTTACAAAATGGGGTCACTTTTTGGGAGTTTCTACTCTAGGGGTGCATCAGGGGGTCTTCAAATGTGACATGGCAACTTAAAATTATCCCAACGACATCTGCCCTCCAAAATCCATATGGCATTCCTTTCCCTCTGCTCCCTGCTATGTTCCCCTACAGCAGTTTACCACCACATGTGGGGTGTTTCTGTAAACTGCAGAATCAGGGTAATACATATTGAGTTTTCTTTGGCTGTTAACCCTTGCTGTGTTACAAGGACAATAGATTAAAATGGAAAATCTGCACAAAAAGTGAATTTTTGAAATTTCACCTCCATTTTCCTTTCATTCTTGTGGAACACCTAAAGGGTTAACAAAGTTTGTAAAATCAGTTTTGATTAACTTGATGGTGTAGTTTCTAAAATGGGGTAATTTATGGGTGGTTTCTTTTATGTAAGCGCCACAAAGTGACTTCAGAACTGAACTGGTCCTTGTACAGTCATGGCCAAAAGTTTTGAGAATGATACAAATATTATTTTTTACAAAGTCTACTGCTTCAGTTTTTATAATGGCAATTTGCATATACTCAAGAATGTTATAAAGAGTGATCAGCTTAACAGCAATTACTTGCAAAGTCAATATTTGCCTAGAAAATGAACTTTATCCCCCAAAACACATTTCAACATCATTGCAGCCCTGCCTTAAAAGGACCAGCTAACATCGTTTCAGTGATTGCTCCATTAACACAGGTGTGGGTGTTGATGAGGACAGGGCTGGAGATCAATCTGTCATGATTAAGTAAGAATGACACCACTGGACACTTTAAAAGGAGGCTGGTGCTTGGCATCATTGTTTCTCTTCTGTTAACCATGGTTATCTCTAAAACACGTGCAGTCATCATTGCACTGCACAAAAATGGCCTAACAGGGAAGAGTATCGCAGCTAGAAAGATTGCACCTCAGTCAACAATCTATCGCATCATCAAGAACTTCAAGGTGAGAGGTTCCATTGTTGCCAAAAAGGTTCCAGGGCGCCCAAGAAAGACCAGCAAGCGCCAGGACCGTCTCTTAAAAGTGTTTCAGCTGCGGGATCGGGCGACCAGCAGTGCAGAGCTTGCTCAGGAATGGCAGCAGGCAGGTGTGAGTGCATCTGCACGCACTGTGAGGCGGAGACTCTTGGAGCAAGGCCTGGTCTCAAGGAGGGCAGCAAAGAAGCCACTTCTCTCCAGAAAAAACATCAGGGACAGACTGATATTCTGCAAAAGGTACAGGGAGTGGACTGCTGAGGACTGGGGTAAAGTCATTTTCTCTGATGAATCCCCTTTTCGATTGTTTGGGACATCTGGAAAACAGCTTATTCGGAGAAGACGAGGTGAGCGCTACCACCAGTCTTTGTCTCATGCCAACTGTAAAGCATCCTGAAACCATTCATGTGTGGGGTTGCTTCTCAGCCAAGGGAATCGGCTCTCTCACAGTCTTGCCTAAAAACACAGCCATGAATAAAGAATGGTACCAGAATGTCCTCCGAGAGCAACTTCTCCCAACCGTCCAAGAGCAGTTTGGCGATCAACAATGCCTTTTCCAGCATGATGGAGCACCTTGCCATAAAGCAAAGGTGATAACTAAATGGCTCAGGGAACAAAACATAGAGATTTTGGGTCCATGGCCTGGAAACTCTCCAGATCTTAATCCCATTGAGAACTTGTGGTCAATCATCAAGAGACGGGTGGACAAACAAAAACCTACAAATTCTGACAAAATGCAAGCACTGATTGTGCAAGAATGGACTGTTATCAGTCAGGATTTGGTCCAGAAGTTGATTGAGAGCATGCCAGGGAGAATTGCAGAGGTCCTGAAGAAGAAGGGTCAACACTGCAAATATTGACTTGCTGCATTAACTCATTCTAGCTGTCAATATAAGCTTTTGTTACTCATAATATGATTGCAATTATATTTCTGTATGTGATAAAAACATCTGACAAACACACATAAAAACTAGAGGGCAGCAGATCATGTGAAAATATAATATTTGTGTCATTCTCAAAACTTTTGGCCATGACTGTATAGTGGGTTTTGGAAATTTTCTTAAAAAGTTTAAGAATTGCTTCTAAAATTCTAAGCCTTCTAACTTCCTGAAAAATAAAATGAAGCTTAAAAAATAATGCCAACACGAAGTAGACATCTGGGAAATGTACAATAACAACTATTTTATGATGCATCACAATCTGCTTTAAAAGCAGAGACATTCAAATTTCAAAAATTATGAATTTTGGAATTTTTTTATAAATAAAGGTGAAACATATTGACTCAAATTTACCACTAACATGAAGTACAATATGTCACGAGAAAACAATCTCAGAATCGCTTAGATAAGTAAAAGCGTTCCAGAGTTATGCCTCTTTCACACGTCAGTGATTCACGGACGTGTCCTGTACGTGTCCTCCACGGATAGCACACGTCCCCATTCATTTTAATGTGTCTATTCAAACATCAGTGTTTGAGCACGGTCCGTGTTTTTAGCACGGATGCATGTCCTATCTTGATCCGTGTTCCCGGATCTCTCACGCCCATTATAGTCAATGAGTCCGTGAAAACCACGGATCCCTCACGGATGTCATCCGTGTTGCATGGATCATTAAGAGATGCTTTGAAAATTATTTTTCAGCTGTTCAGTGTCAGTGAAACACGGATGCAACACGGATGGCAAAACACGGACCCAACACGGATCCTTCACGGACAGCTTCACGGATGCCTAACTGACCACCTTCTCACGGATTTGAGCACGGACACGGACGTGTGAATGAGGCATTATTACAACATAAAGTGAAACATGTCAGATTTGAAAAAAGGAGCTTGGTCCTTAAGGTGAAAACTGGCTGTGTCTTGAAGGGGTTAAGCCCTGAATTGGTATCACTATCTGTCTTAAAAGCAGATAAATTCAAATTTAGAAATGTTCTGCATATTTTGGATTTTATGAATTAATGTAAACCATCTTAATTTTTCCAATAACATGAAGTAACATGTGTCTCAAGAAAACAATCTCAGAATGGCTTGGACAAGTAAAAGCATTCTAAAGTTATTACCACATAAAGTAATATGTTGAATTTGCAAACTTTGGTTACGTCAGGAAGGAGAAAAATGGCTGAGTCGAGATAGTGTGAAAAATCTCCCCACTAAGTTCACATCAGCATTGTATTTTCTGTATTTTCTTTCCTGTCAGAGGAAAAATGGGTATTTAGAGCATCAGTTAGTTCCATCAGGTTTTAGTTATTTTTGATAGGAGTTTTAGGAAAAATAGACAGGGATTTTTTCTGTTGTCAAAAATATCTGAAATCTGACAGAATGGACATAAACTGACCACAACTGATGCTCAATATAACCCTTGAAACAAATGGGGATTAAAACAGATGTGGAACCTGAGGCAAGAATCATACACACCTGCTCCTGCCAACTATGGTTATGCGCTCCCTGCTCTGTTCGGCTTACTTCCGGCCAGTGTACGGATGAGGTGACATGCAGCACTGCACTCAATGAAATACACAAGTACAGTGCTCTGCTATATTTACCAGTCCCATAGAGAATTAATGGAATAGAAGGGCACATACCTGACCTGCAGTTCCAGGAGGACAAGAGTATGACCTCCCATTCAAAGGATCCCCATTCAAGGGATAAGTGGGGGTCCTAGTGTTCGTTGCCTCACAATCAGTTGATTATCACATATCCAGTGACTAGAGGGTAACTTGAAGTTACTGGAATACCTCCTTAAGAATTTATAGAGGACCTTTCATAGGTTTTCTATGTTAGAAACCTGTATGCTTACCAGATAGGGAAGCCCCTACAAATGGCAGCACTTCTGTTTTTTCTAAAATACTCCTCTGTTGCGTCGCTGTGTCCCCCGGTGTCTTTCGCGCCCAATCACAGCGGAGCTTGTCACAGCCAGGGAGAAAAAACAGCTCATCTCCGTGGCGATTGGACCACGCTACAGCCAAGGAGAAGGAGACGCCCATTGAGAAACCCGGCCTTCTCCTCTTCCCTGTACCAATACTCTGAATTAACATACTGGGTGTCACGAGGGGAGACAAGGGTAGGTGAGCCCTGTACTGAAACCCCTCCTTCTTTCCCTGCCTACTTGCCTCAATCGGCCCTAGGCAGCCGCGGACAACCACGAAGGCGGTCCCTACACCCTCCGCTGCAGATGGAACTTTTCGGATGAGCGAGTCTGCATGCATCCTGGTCAACGGTACCCAAGACCTGTCCTCAGGACCGAACCCCTTCCAATGTACCAGGTACTGGAAGGAATTCCGGACCCTTCTCACATCCACAATTCTGGCAATCTCATGCTCCATTTGTCCTGCTACCTCGACCGGAGGCGGAGACTGTTCCTCAGGACCAACGGGAGCAACATAACGTTTGAGCAAAGACACATGAAAAACATTATGAACACGAAGGAAGTCGGGTAAACATAACCTAAAAGAAACCGGATTGATCACCTTGGTGATCCTGTAAGGACCAATGAAGCGAGGTGCAAACTTACCAGGTCCAACCTTAAAATTCACACCCTTAGAACGTTTCCTATCAGCCTTAGCTTTTTGAACTCCTTGGGCCTTTTCCAGGTTCGACTGAACCTGTGCCCAAACTGTGCACAGTTCTTGAGAAAAATCATTGACCTCTGGGACAACCGACGCAGATGGGGAAAAGGAGCTAAAGCGTGGATGAAAACCCATATTGCAGAAAAACGGTGACATCCCCAGAGGATGAATTAACACGATTATTAATTGCAAACTCAGCCAGAGACAGGAATCTGGCCCACACATGCTGGTTATCAGAAACATAACATCTGAGATATTGCTCAACAGATTGGTTAAGACGTTCAGTCTGACCATTGGTCTCCGGATGAAAGGCTGATGAAAAGGACAAAGAGATACCAATCTTATTACAGAAACGTCCTCCAGAACCTAGACACAACTGTACTCCCCTATCAGAAACGATATTCTCAGGAACACCATGCAGTTTGACAATATTATCCATGAACACGGACGCCAAGACCTTCGCAGAGGGTAATTTACACAAAGGAATAAAATGACACATTTTGCTGAATCTGTCAACCACCACAAATATCACGGTTTTACCCTCAGAGCACGGCAAATCCGTGATAAAGTCCATGGACAAATGCGACCATGGTCTGCTAGGTATGGGTAATGGACATAGCTCACCCATAGGCCATGTCTTGGGATTCTTGGACCTGGCACAAGTGTTACACGCAGTTACAAAAGCCTGAACATCCCTTGCAATCGATGGCCACCAATACTGCCTAGAGACTAACTCCTTGGTGGCATTAATACCCGGATGACCACATAATACCGAGTTATGGCACTCACCCAGCAGTCGCAAATGAGCCGGCACAAACAATTTGTCATTGGGGGTACCAGTGGGAGCGAGATGCTGTCCTGCTGAGATTTCAGATGCCAGATCAGACGAGGTAGCGGCCACGATGATGTCAGCCGGCAGGATGGGCTCAGGAGGGACGTCAGGAGGCTGATACGCCTGAAAGCTTCGGGATAAGGCGTCAGCCTTAATGTTCTTGCTCCCTGGTCTAAAGGTAACACAAAAATCAAAACGAGTAAAGAACAAAGCCCACCTCGCCTGTCTGGGATTCAAACGTTTAGCAGACTCTAGAAACATAAGATTTTTATGATCCGTGAGGACCACAATGCGATGTAATGCCCCCTCCAGGAAGTGACGCCATTCCTCAAATGCCCACTTAATGGCCAACAACTCCCTATTACCGATATCATAGTTCCTCTCAGCAGACGAGAACTTGCGGGAGAAAAAGGCACATGGCTTAAGATTAGTTAAGGTGGAGGACCCCTGGGACAGTACTGCCCCTACCCCATCCTCAGATGCATCCACCTCAACTATAAATGGCTCACTCTGGTCAGGCTGGATTAACACAGGGGCATTAGTAAAACACTGTTTTAGCTTCTCAAAGGCTTCAATAGCTGCAGGGGGCCAATTAACTAGATCCGCTCCCTTGCGAGTCAGATCTGTAACTGGTTTGACCACCAACGAAAAATTTTTAATAAATTTGCGATAGAAGTTCGCAAACCCTAAAAATCGTTGGAGCGCCTTAAGGGAGGAAGGTCACACCCAATCAAGGATGGCCTACACCTTAGCTGGGTCCATTTTGCAAGAGAAAGGGGTCAAAATGTATCCTAAAAAGGCCACCTCCTGAACGCCGAAGATACACTTCTCCCCTTTGACAAATAGTTTATTCTCACGTAACACCTCTAACACTTGCCTGGTATGAGAAACGTGAGATTCCCAATCTGCAGAAAAAATAAGGATGTCATCAATGTAGACAATCATGAACCTCCCAATAAAAGGTCTAAAAATGTCATTAACAAAATTCTGGAACACAGCGGGTGCATTGCTTAGCCCAAAGGGCATTACTAAATACTCATAGTGACCCTCAGGGGTATTGAAGGCCGTCTTCCATTCATCCCCCTCCCTGATTCTAATCAGGTTATAAGCTCCCTTCAAATCCAGCTTAGAGAACCAGCAGGCGCCTTGAATCTGGTTCAGTAAGTCAGGGATAAGGGGCAGCGGGTACCTGTTCTTGACCGTGATCTTGTTCTTGGCTGTGATCTTGTTAAGTTCCCTGTAATCAATACAGGGCCTCAATCCTCCATCCTTCTTACCCACAAAGAAAAATCTGGCCCCCATGGGGGAAACTAAAGGCTGGATGTGACCCTTGGCCAGACTCTCTTTAAGATAATCTCTCATGGACTGCCGCTCAGGAGTAGAGAGATTGTAAATATGGCCCTTAGGATACTTGGAACCCTCAATAATATCAATGGTACAATCATATTGCCTGTGAGGAGGGAGGAACTCAGTCTTGGACATGGAGAATACGTCCTGAAAATCTCTGATATATCCGGGCAGGATAAGAGACTCAGTGGTACCTCCAAACTGCAATACTGATTTGCAACATTTGGAACAATCACCTCCCCATTTCTCTAATTCTCCTGCAGGTCAGTTGATCACAGGGTTGTGGTCCTGTAACCATGGCAGACCTAAAACGAGGTCAGCAGGTAAATCCCTTAAGACAAGGAAGGAACAAGTCTCAGTATGGGAAATTCCCACAGTTAGGGAAACCTCGGGAGTACAAAATTCCACTCTCCCATTATTCAATGGGGTGGAATCTAAAGCAATGATTTGAATTACCTCCCTTAAAGGAACTAACGGAATACCTACAGTTTGTACAAAATCAAAATTAATAAAATTAACGGCAGAACCTGAATCAACAAATGCTTGACCAACCCCCTTAATTTGATCATAGGTAACAGAGATAGGTAGCAAAATTTTCCTCCTTACCACCGCTGGAGTTACCTTGCTTCCCGCCGGAGATCTCCTAGAGGGTGGAAGTTTGGGACACTGCTGGAGCCAGTGGTTCATTTCACCACAGTAAAAACAGGCTTCCTTCAGGCGTCTCTGGTCCCTTAAGGTTCCACCTAACTGCATGGGCTCCTCCGGAATTCTGGTAGGAGATGAACTTGGAAGAGGAATTTCAGGCAATATGGCAACCTAAGGAATGCTTGAACGTTCTCTCAGTCTCTCTCTCACCCGTCGGTCTAGCTTAATGGCTAAGGTCATGGTCGCCTCTAAGGAGTCAGGAGTAGGATAACACACCAGAAGGTCTTTCAGTTGGTCAGACAGCCCTACCCAGAACTGACTTCTTAAGGCTGGGTCATTCCATCCAGAAGAGACACACCACTTCCTAAACTCCGCGCAATAGTCCTCTACTGGACGGTTACGCTGCCGAATGTCCCTAAGCTGAGACTTGGCAACCGTAGTCAAGTCGGGCTCCTCATATAATAGGCCTAAGGCCAGAAAAAACGCGTCCACAGTCAACAGACTAGGGGAGTCAGGGGGTAACGAAAAGGCCCACTCCTGCGGATCCCCCTCCAGTAAGGAAATAATTATTCCCACCTGCTGCTGCTCGGAACCTGAGGAGTGGGGGCATAAGCGGAAATATAATTTTACGCTTTCCTTAAAGGAACGGAAGGTCTTCCGGTTCCCCGAAAATCGATCCGGCAGCTTAACATGGGGCTCCACAATGGGGTTGGATGTGGAGGGAACCACTACTGGTGCGGATTGAAGCTGCTCCTGATGTTGGAGCCTCTTGGCCAGATCCTGGATCGCTTGAGCCATTCCTTGAACCTGGTCCATGAGAGCCCACAACTGCTCCATGAGATTGGGCCTGTGATTCTGTCACAAGGGGAGACAAGGGTAGGTGAGCCCTGTACTGAAACCCCTCCTTTCCCTGCCTACTTGCCTCAATCGACCCTATGCAGCCATGGACAACCACGAAGGCGGTCCCTACACTGGATAAGTGTGCAGGGAGGGAAAGGGAACAAAGGGACGGACAAAACACAGATGGAACAAACACAATGGTAGATAGTCAGCAAACCGGGTCAAACACAGGAGGTCATGTAAATACCAGGGGTGAAGCAAAAGAGAGGTCAAAGTCCAAAATCCAAGTAACAATCCAATCAAAAGGTCGCACGAGCACTGATCAAAGGTGTAACTAATCACAGGCGTCTGAGTGAGGCAGTTGCCAACTTTAAATAGCCCGCCCAGGATCATGTGATGTGGCCAGCATCACATGACCTGAGGCGGAGCAAGCTGTCCAAATATGTAAAGTAGCCATGTGGTGTGATCAGCACCACATGGCTAAACCCAAACAGTGAATTAACTCATGAAGTGCTGGCAGACAAGACCAGCAATTCAATTCCCTATTGCTTGTCTCTAGGGGGGCAGAGAGGTCCGGCGATGTCGTGCAGAGGGAGCGCGACGCCGACCTCGCGTGACACTGGGTGTGAAAAACAGCAGGGAACAAGGCACCGCAACAGAGGGGTATTTTAGAAAAGAAAATGCTTGCATCTGTAGGGGCCACCCTATCTGGTAAGCATACCAGTCTCTAACATATAAACCCATGAAAGGTCCTCTTTAATGCATACAGGGTATCAGCAGTCTAGGACAGAGAAGAGACTAATGGGAGCGTTCCTGGCATAGTTGCTAACATTCCTAGGAAAGGGCACGAAGACTTATTCACTCCAATGACTGAGGCTCCGATGCATGCTGCGAATCCTTGGCCCCTGGTGGTCTTGATAGCACACCAATGGAGAAGACTGTCCTCTGAATCAGGCCTAAATGGGATTTACATTGCTGAATGTATGTTATAGACGTCTTACTGCCGCTAATAGATTGTAGCCAGTCACCAGCTCCATCTTTTGTCCACAAGCCCATGTAGGTGTGTTGGCTAGCTTCCTCACCTTTTAGGCGGGAAAACTAGGTACCCGCACTCCTGCTGGTCCTGTCACGGCTCGTTAACTCTATAGTGACAGTACCGTTTTTTTTATCCAGGTGTTATCCTGGAAGCTCCTCACAGCCTCTCCCGCCATCACTAGGCTGAGGGGAGCAGTTGTCACCACCACCGCCACCACATACAGACATCTAGGTGAATAGCCGGCATCTCCTGTCACTAATAGGCTTTGTACCCTGGCGACGCCTCCCTCATTATGACGCTTAGGTAACTGCCTAATCTTAACTAATGGCAGCGCCTGCCCTTCTCTTGGCAGATCAGGAGGAGGGGGAGGAGAGGACTCAAACGTGCTCATGTTGTCAAATCTGTGTTTTGCGCTTGTCAATCTGCTCAGATTGTAGAGACGTGTCTGGCTTCTCCGGCATCCAGTGCGCAGCCGCCATTGCCGGGTGACATGCTCCTGGATGTAGGAAGGGGATTACCTTCTCATTCTATCTCCCAGCTTTCTCACCTGCTTGTCCCTTGTGTCTCCCTTCACGTCCCGCACATTGCCTCTGCTCTCAGACGTGAACACCTTCATCTCTGTAGGCACCATCCCTTTCCCCCTCAGTGTATGCAGCCTCCTCTGCCTGTTGATTTCCCCGCCAGAGCTAAAGGATGGCCTTCGTGCTTTAATTGCCATTGGGAGTTCACGTCGGTTCACCCCATGCACATGCAGCCGTCACACAGGCAGCGCACCCTCTAATCTCCCTTCAGTCACCCGCTCGGATGAGCAGGACAGGACTCAGTGTCGTCTCGGTGGCTTTATGAATGGCACTGATATGGAGGAAATACCGTTTCAGAAAGTCAAAACCAGAAGGAAGAAGTGCCGCTGCTCCCCCGCCCCCCCTCTGGATGCCATCGCATGCGAAGACGAGTTCGACTGCAAGGAGCTAGAGTCCCTCTTCCAGAACTACAACCTGAAGCTGGAGCAGACCTCGACCTTGAAGGCTCTAGCTGTCTTAATTATCATGACGGCGACGCTGGCGCTGGTGGAGCTCATGTCTAGCCCCAGCCTCAGCATCTCCAAAGCCTCGCACCCCGTGCACTGCATCATTTTCATGTCCCTCTTCATTGTGACCAATGTGAAATACCTGCAGGTAACGCAGCTGCAGCAGATCGTCAAGCTCACCTTGCTATTCAGCTTCACCTTCTCCTTCCTGTGCTGCCCCTTCTCCCTGGGAGCTTATGGCTTGGAGCCCCCTACTTCGTCAGATCAAGGAATGTGGCAGCTCATGCTGGTGACGTTTGTGTCCTATGCCTTGCTGCCCGTGAGGACCCTGCTGGCCATTGTGTTTGGGTTCATGGTTTCGGTATGTCACATCATTGTCACAGCCACATCTGTCAGTGTGAAAAGGCACAAGGTCTGGAGAACGGTGAGTCCCTTTCTAGTTACTGTCCAGCTGTGGTGAGGGAAGATCTGGAAGGATCTCCAGCTTAATTCCCTCCATAATCCTGTGGAGCACCTGCTTCACTCTATCTGCAGTGTGTCAGAGGTCCATACTGGGGGCAGTTTATGTCCTCTGTGGTTTTTAAGATAGCTGATGTAGTGTCAGTTCTGTGGCAGGGAAATTTACCATCTCAGTGGTTATATTGTCCTATAATTAAGGTTTCTTCGGTCACAATCACTGCTGTCAAACCAGTGAGATGCTTCAATGTGTGGTTGAAATGCCAGGACCCCACCATTGTGGAGGCTCTAATCTCAGCCAGCTTTTCTTCCAATCAGAAGTGATGTTCTTTGGGTTTGTGTTAGTCACAAGTGAGGGCTTTTCACCCGCAGGTCACACAGACGGTAAGTGTATCTATCCACTTTCAGGTAGCTCTAATAAAGGTGTTTTTTGCACAACATTTGGATCTCCTGCAGTGCTATATCATAGGCTCCTACAGTTCTCCAACTCCAGTTCTGATGACCTGAAGAGGTCTTGGTGTTGCATCCCTAAAGTAGGTGCATACGGCCATATTACAGCTGTCTGAGTGAGGTCTGAGGCTAAATTCAGACATTATATACATGCATTGCATACGTGTCACATATATGTGACGTCCATTAGAATTCTTCTGCAAGAAGGTAAATGAATAGGGTGAAGGAACATTGCAATAGTTACAATACCTCTCAAGTTCTGCACAGTGTAACTATAAGATCAGATCTGTTCCACAGTCACTGCTACAAACATGTGGAAGTCTTCATGAGTAGGGATGAACAAACTTCTGTTTTCAAGTTTGGTGTACAAGGTTAGGGTTATTTAGGAATTCCGTTATGGATTCCGCTTCCACGGATCGGGTCTGTGGTAGCGGAATCCATAACGAAATTCATAGATAACCCGAACTCGAACCTTGTACGCCGAACTTGAAAACAGAAGTTTGCTCATTCCTAGTCATGAGGGTACAGCCATACGGTCAGGTTTCCTGATAGATTTTTAAAAGCCAAAATCAAGACTGAATCATAAACGGAAAGGAGAGATGTGACTTTTTTCTTTTTTTTTTAATTCACTCCTGGTCTTGACTTCCAAAACTGCATCAGGAAACCTGAATGTGTGGCCGTACAATAAAACATTTTGGCCATAACAAAATATGGGGACTTCTGCAGTGGAAGCAATGTCAACTACAACTTATTCCCCCTTAGGAAATAATAGAGGGTCAGTTGTGACAGACACTTTCATGTAATTTAAATGGTTTGTGTCACTTTAGCAAATAGCATTTATCATGTAGAGAAAGTTAATACAAGGCAGTTACTAATGTATTGTGCTTATCCATATTGTCTTATTTGCTGATTCATTTTTCCATCACATTATACACTGCTCATTTCTAGGGGTTATGGCCTACAGTGTGTAAGCACGTCCACCTCTGCTGGATTACAGGGTGGTCATAATCTGTATAATGTGATGGAAAAATGAATAAAACCATCAAAGGAAGCAATATGGACAATCACAATCCATTAGAAAGTGCCTTCTATTGACTTTCTCTACATGATAAATGCCATTTGCTGAAGTGACACAAACCCTTTAAGTTGTTGTGGAATTCCAGGTTAAATCTTCTGATATCACTGCTGATGTGGCCCATAAGGATGGGTTGGAGTAATAGTCAGTGCTTATGTGGGGACAAAACTAATAGAAATCCATGACATCTGTCATTATCACCATATTAACATTGATCATATTCCATTTTAGGAATGGCAAATTATTCTGATAGTAAAGTCTTGGCATATAGTGCGTGTGGTTATAGATAACATTGCATATTGTGCGGCTAGCACCCTGAGCTATTCATTTCTATGGGGCCGCTCGTTCATCAGGTGATTGTGTTGCTCTGCCCGCACTGAAAATGTTCGTGTTCATCGAATCGTGCTGTCTAAACAGTGATCTGCTGCGCAGGAACAATGGATTTCTATGGGGACAAGAGATCGCTGTATCCAGTGTATGTGAATGCAGCCTTCATCTCCGCTGATAGTCAGGCAGTTATCGGGTCGTCTGGTTAGTCCCTGTAAAAGGACCCTCAGTGTAGGGAATATCACATCTACCACGAGTCAGGTGGCAGTGGTACTTGTTCTTTAATAAACACTATATAAAATGAGGAGACACACACCAATTATGTGAATATGTCTGTGTGTGGGAACGTGTGCTCTTCATACCGTTCTGTATCTATTATTTAGAAATTCTCTGGATGACATTTTATTTGTTGCACTGTGACTGCTCATAGGTATTTTCTCCATTTTCCCACGATGTAAGAAGTGAAAGTAGAGTTTTTGAACTGATCAGTGGCTCACCATGAATAATTCTACTGAATTGCTGCATCCTAGCTACGTATTATCCCCTTCCATTCATGAAAGACAACAGAAGAATGTAGAGTACGTGAAAAAGATCTCTTCCACCACAAATCTTCCAGCTTTATGTCGGTAACGTTTATTTACCCTATAGTGAAACATGCTTTGTTTCAAGTTCTCAGCATTTTTTGAAAATCTCTGCTTGTCAACAAATGCAAACATTACTGATCACATCCAGAGGCTTGGTCATACACGTTGCGGTATATTTGGCAAGGGTCACCACCATTTGCAGTGCTTCCTCTGTACTTGGTTCACTCACAGATACAGATGAGGCACAGCAATTAGCGGTAAACTGCGGCAGGGTACCAAGTCACAGCTGCGTCGTGTACTGGAACCCTTTCTGACCGTGCCTAGGTGTCAAAGGGGTGCCTGGGGTGTTCAGACATCTTGCACCTCTGGTAGCCAGAACAGTTTTTGCAGTTTTGACATATACAAATAAATCCTAAATTACCAAATAATAAAATCATATTAAACCCATATCCATATATTTTCTGAAAATGTATGCCCGCCACATTGTGTGTATAAAGTGCTCAATGGAATTTCGTCAGACACCATCAAGCAACTTTGCATCAAAATGTAATTTTTCATACACAAAAGTTGGTATTAGTGTATAAAAGTATAACTCAAGTAGAAAGTTATATGGACCACACCTCCTGAAAATAAATAAACCATCAGTTCATACATACAATTTAGGATACTTTCACACCAGCGTTTTTGCAGGATCCATCATGGATCTGCAAAAACGCTTTTAAGACTGATCAGTTTTGTCCTAATGCATTCTGAATGGAAAAGGATCCTTTCAAAATGCATCAGTTTTGCTGCAGGTCAGTCTCCATTCCGTTTTGGAGGCGGACACTAAAACACTGCTTGCTGCATTTTGGTGTCCGCATGAAGAAACTGATCCAAACTGATCCGTCATGACTCACAATGTAAGTCAATGGGGGCAGATTCGTTTTCTCAGACACAATAGAAAACGGATCCGTCCTCCATTGACTTTCAATGGAGTTCATGACAGATTCGTCTTTGCTATTTAAAAGATAATACAACTGGATCTGTTCAGAACGGATGGAGACGGTTGTATTATCATGACGGAAGCGTTTTTTGCTGATCCATGACGGATCCAGCAAAAACGCTGGTATGAAAGTAGCCTTAGACCTAAAGTTACATGCACATATCTTCATAAAGTTACCAGAACTGGAAAAGACCAAAAATCTGGTTTTAAGATGGAAATTTTAGTAACAACTTGTAAAATACAGCAATTACACTCCATGAAAATTAAGTGCAGTTCCCATGTCATGCTGCTGGCAAACCGCACATCCTGGCGGAGGTTTGCACTCAAAAATGTACAAATATTTAATAAGGTGTGCAAAGCTGTTACCACGTGTGTGTGTGTATATATATATCATCGACTAGAACTTGTGCTATTAAAAACACTGAAATAGAGACCATTTAATATTTTGCCATCATTCACAAATGTATTAAAAATGTGTAGTATATACAGTAAACCGCTGTCATGTTATCAAAAACGACACTTTCTGAGAATGCACAGCATACCGTGTATAAGATTATAACCTAATAATTAATACACACAACCATCTTCATGCAACAAACAGTGATTACCAGCAGAAAGCGGTCAAACATTTGTAATGTGAGACTAAAATGCATACACCCAACAGTATACTTATGCAAATTAAGTATAGTCTGCAAAAATCTGTAAGTTGTGAGGAGTTCATACATTCCACATGTCTACGCTCAGTTTTGTGTGTGTTAACTACTTAAAGGGGTTTTCTGGGTTTTTGAAGTTATCCGCTTTAAGGACGAAGCTCATTTTGGCGTTAAAGAGGTTGTCTAATCTGAGACATTGGCATATCACTATCTCCAGAACAGGCCCCCAAAAGTGAAGGAGAGCTCATCGCATATGCTCTCTATTAATTTTTATGGCAGCACCGAAAGTAGCCAAGCAAGTGCGCTCAGCTGTTTTTGGAAGTCCCATAGAAATGAATAGAGGGTGGCAGTGCATGCGTGGCTGCTCTCCAATTTAGGGGTCCTCTTCTGGAGAAAAGTGGGACCTGTACCTGTCATTGGTGGCATATCTTAGGGATATGTCACCAATGTCTCAAACGAGGCAACCCTTTTAAAGATGAATCCCCATTTTTGAAATCTGACATGAGCAGATACTGACAGTTACACCCAGTATACAGGACTGGAGAAGTGGTACTGTGCAGTGTCCATATATACAGGATAAGAGCAGATACTGAGATTACACCCAGTATACGGGACTGGAGAAGTGGTACTGTGCAGTGTCCATATACGGGATAAGAGCAGATACTGAGATTACACCCAGTATTCAGGACTGGAGAAGTGGTACTGTGCAGTGTCCATATATACAGGATAAGAGCAGATACTGAGATTACACCCAGTATACAGGACTGGAGAAGTGGTACTGTGCAGTGTCCATATACGGGATAAGAGCAGATACTGAGATTACACCCAGTATACAGGACTGGAGAAGTGGTACTGTGCAGTGTCCATATATACAGGATAAGAGCAGATACTGAGATTACACCCAGTATACAGGACTGGAGAAGTGGTACTGTGCAGTGTCCATATACGGGATAAGAGCAGATACTGAGATTACACCCAGTATACAGGACTGGAGAAGTGGTACTGTGCAGTGTCCATATATACAGGATAAGAGCAGATACTGAGATTACACCCAGTATACAGGACTGGAGAAGTGGTACTGTGCAGTGTCCATATACGGGATAAGAGCAGATACTGAGATTACACCCAGTATACAGGACTGGAGAAGTGGTACTGTGCATACCACTATATATTTTTTTATTTTTTACACTTTTTGACCCAGACCCACTTGGTTCTTGCAGATCCAGTGAGTCTGAGGCCTCTATAATACACTGCAGTACACTGTATAGTGTACTACAGTGTATTTTCACTCACATTTAGTCTGATCATGCTGCTGCCTTTAGCAGGAGCCTAATCAGGCTCAGATATACCATAGCAAGCTGGATGCATATGAAGGTGTCTGGTTGCCATGGTAACCATCGGGACTCTGCCACAGCAGCACAGTGGCCCGATGGTTAGCCCCTTCCATACAGCGGGCCCTAAGGACCGCGGCATGGAAGGGGTTAAATAGCCGATGGCCAGCACAGATGTCGGCCGTTTGAAGCAGATTGTCAACTGTGTGTTACAGCTGACAATCTGCTCCCCTCGCCATCCTGAAGGGGGGAAGGGGGGGCGGGGCCGGGGGATGTCAGGTAGTCTCTGCTCCTGTGGCCTCGTCCTGAAGGGGAAAGGGGGGGGGCTCCTCTTGGCCATGCTGAAGGAGGGGGGGCACTGTGTTGCTGGCCATGCCGTCCTGAAGGGGGGATGGGTTGTCTGTGTGCCATCCTGAAGGGGGGGGTTTGGGGGACTTGCACCGCTTGCCCTGAAGGAGGGGGGGGGATAGATGCTCCTGAATCATGATTACATGGGGGATAGAAGTAGTACAGGTGACAGGTCCTCTTTCGCACAAATGTGGGCTGTCATTAGCAGGGAGAGGGAGACAGTGCGCGCTCCCGTGGAGGCAGGAGGATTTACAGAGAATCCGTCATCTGACGAATTCTCTGTAAACTCACTGAGAACAGCCTGCTGCGCATAGGAAGAACAGCAGGCTGTAGGACAAAAATTATAAAAGATAGATAAAGACAACCAATTGGAGAAATGATTTTCTCCACAAAATAAATTATTTAGTGTACAAAAATGTTTTATTTTTTACAAAGGTGTCCATATCCTTTAAGGATTCTTGTGATGTTACAGGGTCACGTGACATGCTAAAGTCATGTGGGTTTGAAGCTGCCGCGGGATGTAGCAGCATGGTAATGTCTAAATCCCATGAGCTATAGTAATAAAGATTATCAATATAATATAAAAAATAATAAAAACTAAGCCTGGTGACAGTGTTTTGAGTGAGGCGCATGGTCACTTGAGGCTTGGAGTATAATGTGTATCTGTGACGTCAGAAGGACCCTATGGCTCATAAAGTTACTACCCTCCATGGAGTCTTTTAGGTGGTTAAGCTCGGGGTGTAGTGCAGTCTTTATTAACATCAGACTGTGAAAATAATAGTCACTGTACTTTCATAGAATTTCTTTCCATTTAATAGAAAATGGTATAACTAGCAATTTTCTAAATAACTTTATTTTGAAAATATTTCTGCAAGTTGTAAAGTCATGGCATCTAGGGGTCTCACTTCCACCTAAGTTTCAGTCCCCTATAACTCCAGAGCTGAAAACAAACATAGTGGGAAGTAAAGGAAAGGATGGCAAAGGAGTACAGTACTGACAGAAAGGAGACACCCCCTGTTTCTCAGTGAAGTGCATCTAGCTGTGTAGCTGAAACAGGGATATGGCAGAAAGAGATATTAAAGGGGTATTCCGGTAAAGTAAATTAATTTTTGAAAAACTGCATTGAGGCTGCAAGCTGTGAGCCAACCACAACCCATACCTATACATATAACCAGAGCTTCAATTTACCTTGCAATCCACACTTAGTATCATGGCTCCTGATCTTCCCTCACAAAACCTACAATTCCCACAATCCCTAGCTTTCTTGCTGTGAGTTTGTGCTTGTTCATGAGTGTTGATGTTTATTGATTGGCTGCCTGATATACAGTCCAGTCACGTCCCCTCTACTCAGTAATCAGCAGCATACTAACACGCCCTCTGTTTCACAAGACATTTGGCTACAGAATTGATATCAGCACACTGAGCATGTTCAACCTAACAAAGGCTCAGAACTACAGGTCAATGCCATGGTAATTTATGAGGAAACACAGTGGGTAGCTGAGGAAGAAAACTACTTTTATAACTACTAAATGGTAAATATGTGAAATTAACATTATATTAGGTAATTATTGATGATGAATTAGTCTAAAACATAAGTTATATTTATGGTAACCAGAATACCCCTTTAACTCCTTCTACCCTCGGCCAGTTTTCACCTTCCTGCCCAGGCCATTTTTTGCAAATCTGACGTGTCACTTTATGTGGTAATAACTTTGGAACGCTTTTACTTATCCAGGCCATTCTGAGATTGTTTTCTCATGACACATTGTACTTCATGACAGTGGTAAATTTGAGTCAATATATTTTTCCTTTATTTAAAAAAAATCCCAAATGTACCAAAAATTTGGAAAAATTCACAATTTTCTGAATTTGAATTTCTCTACTTTTAAGACAGATAGTAATACCTCATAAAATAGTTATCAGTCATCATTCCCCATATGTCTACTTTATGTTGGCTTCACTTTGTAAATGTCCTTTTATTTTTTAGGAGGGTAGAAAGCTTAGAAGTTTAGAAGCCATTTTCCAAATTTTCAACAAAATTTCCCAAACTATTTTTTAAGCGCCAATATAGATATAAAGTGATTTTGAGGGGCTTACATAATGGAAACAACCCATAAATGACCCGATTTTAGAAACGACACTTCTCAAATTATTTAAAACTGACATTGCAAACTTTGCTAACCCATTAGGTGTTCCACAAGAATTAAAGGAAAATGGAGGCCATTTCAAAATTTCATTTTTTATGCAGATTTTTCATGTTGATCAATTTTTTTTCTTGCAACACAGCAAGGATTAACAACAAACTAACCCTCAATATACATTACTCTGATTCTGCAGTTTACATAAATACCCTATATGTGGTGGTAAACTGCTCTATGGGCACGTGGCAGTGGTCAGAAGGAAAGGAGCGCCATACATATTTTGGAGGCTAGATTTTGCTAGAATGGTTTTTGGGCACCATTTTGTAATTAAGAGACCCTAACCTACCCCTACAGTGGAAACCCTCAAAAAATGACCCCATTTTGTAAACTACACCCCTCAAAGAACATATTAAGGGGTGTACTGAGCACTTTGAGCCCCTAAGCATTTTACGGAATTTGGAAACACTTGGCTGTGAAAATGAAAAGTTTCATTTCTTCTAATAAAATGTTACTTTAGCCCCAAATTTTTCATTTTCACAAGGGGTAACAGGAGAAAAAGCACCCAATAATTTGTTCCCCATTTTCTCTTGAATACGGCAACACCCAATATGTGGTGGTAAACTTCTGTGGATTGGTTTGCGGGTGCCATTGGTTTTTATTTTTTGAGTTATTGTCTTATGTGGGAGCTCATTTTCTGCGGGATGGGATGACGGTTTGATTGGTACCATTTTGGGGTACATGATTGCTTGGTGTTACACTTTTTGTGAGGCAAGTTGACAAAAAGTTTTTTTTTTTTTTTTTTTTACAGCGTTCACCTGAAGGGGCAAATCATGTGATATTTTTATAGAGCAGGTTGTTACTTATTGATACTCAATATTTTATTTTTGTTAAGTTTTACACATTAGAAGCATTTTTGAACAGAATTAAACCTTGTTTTTGTGCTGCCATTTTCTGAGCGCCATTTTTTTTAATTTTTTGGGCGATTGTCTTAGGTAGGGTGTCAATTTTTGCGGGATGAGATAACGGTTTTGATTGGTACCATTTTGGGGTACATACGTCTTTTTAAATGCATGGTATTACACTTTTTGTGAGGGTAGGTGAAAAAAAATGGCTGTTTTGGCATAGTTTTTTACATTTTTTTTACAGCATTCACCTGGGGGGCCATCTCATGTAATATTTTTATAGAGCAGGTTGTTTCGAATCTGGCGATACCCAATATGTCTATTATTTTTATGCTTTTACATTTTTTCATTGTGAAAACCTTTTTGAACAGAATAAAATCTTTTTTTGTGTTGCCATTTTCTGAGAGCCATATTTTTTTATTTTTTGGGCAATTGTCTTAGGTAGGGTCTCATTTTTTGCGGGATGAGATGACGGTTTAATTGGTACCATTTTGGAGTAAATACGCCTTTTTGATCGCCTGCTATTGCATTTTTTGTGAGGGAAGGTGGCTGTTTTGGCACAGTTTTTTTTTTTTTTTTTTTTACTGTGTTCACCTGCATCATGTGATACATTTATAGAACCGGTCGATACAGGCTCGCAGGGATGGCAGCCACAATGCCTAAGGAAGGCATCGTTGCGAAAGAATCCCCAGCAGTCGTGTCTTATGCAAATAATGGCGTCTGTTTAATGAACCGTATATATGTTCATACAGGGTATACCCTGTATGAACATATATATGGTTCATTAAACAGACGCTATTATTTTCATAAGACACGACTGCTTGGGATTCCTTCGCAACTTACCTGGGAGCTCGCTCCTTCCCACGTGCAGCGTGCACCGGAGCAGGTGCCGACCGGCGTGTTTACTGTTAAGGAAGGCATCGGGCTGCCATCCAAGCCATTGGATTCACCTGCCCTCCACACATATCGCAGGTGCCGCGGTCAGCGTTGACCACGGCACATCAAGGGTTAATGCGCCGGCATCAGTGTTTCACCGATGCCGGCGCATACAGCAGAGGTCCGGCAAACGGGCACAGCCGGTCCCCTGCAGCTGATCTGGCGGGCACAGCTCCTGCACCCTCCCAATCAGCATGGCGTAGTACTACGGCGCCGGGCGGAAAGTCACTTCCCCCAGCGCCATACGTGTACGACTCTGGGCGGGAAGGGGTTAAGGTTGCCCAAACATATCTGTTCCTTCACAGTTATGATTGTACAAAGAAGGGCAGCCATTATACAGACTTTTTTGAAAACTCAGGTATGCTTTAAATTCTTTCGAATAGAATGTTTAGCCACAAATTATTCTTTTTTGCAAGGGCTAAAAGGAGAAGATAATTTGTTAAGCAATTTCTCCTGAGTACAGATATACCCTGATGAGCTTCTATCTCCTCTGTGATGTTAGGGGGTCTATATAGATTACACTATAGTCTCACTCTCATTTTTCTAAAATTCACATCTGCACCTATCCCTTGGTTGAACTTGAGGGACTAATGTCTTTTTTCAACGCTATTAACTAGTGGTCAGCTATGATGAACCCCATAAAGAATTTAAAAAAAACATAGAATTGCAATTTTGCCCACCTCCCTTGAATAAAAAGTGATCAATATGTCAAATATGCCCCAAAACGGTACCAATAAAAACTACAGCTTTTCAGCACTTACACAGCTCAGTCAACAAAAAATAAAAAAGTTATGACTCACATTTCAGCAATTCAGTGTTACAAAATCCAGATGCCGCGTCTTCCCTTCTGAGCCCTGCTGAGTCCCCAAACAGCAGTTTACAACCTCATCAGTATAACCAAATAGAGCAGGCCACACAGGCTGGTACAGTGGTCATAATGGAAGATTTTAACTTCCCAGACATTGACTGGGGTCATGGTTCTGCCTCAACCGCAAAGGGGAGAAGATTCCTCAACTTGCTGCAAGACAACTTTATGGACCAGTTTGTAGAAGCTCCCACTAGGGCAATGCTCTGTTGGGTCTGGTAATTTCAAATGATGCAGAGCTTGTTGGAAATGTTACGGTTCAAGAAACACTAAGTAATAGTGACCACAATATAATTATATTCCCCCTAAACTATAAGAAGCAAACTCTGCCTGGCAGAGCAAAAACACTGAATTTTAAAAACGCTAATTTCCCCTGGTTGAGGGCAGCATTTCAGGGCGTAGACTGGGAGAAGCTAATGTCACATAATAATACTGAGGATAAATGGGAGAGCTTTAAATCCACATTGAGTAATTGCACTAAAGAATGTACTCCGTTAGGTAACAAGTATAAATGGCTAAAATTAAACCCCCATGGCTCACAGCTACTGTAAAAAGGACAAAAAATGTCAAAAAAGGGCATTTAAAAAATACAAATCTAAGGGGTAAGCTGTAGCCTTTGAAGTTCATAAAGGGCTTAATAATATCTGTAAATAGGAGATAAAATTTGCAAGGATACAAAATGAACATCAGGTGGCAAAAGAGAGCAAAACAAACCCCCAAAAATTCTTTAAACTTATAAATGCTAAAAAACCAAGGTCTGAGCAGGTAGGTCTCCTAAATAATGGTAAAAGGGGGATTAGTCACTGAAGATAAGGAAAAAGCAGAGTTACTAAATGGGTTTTTTAGCTCTGTATATACAAAAGAAGAGAAAGGAGCTGATATCTGTGGTGCTGGGGCTGTTAGTACATCTAGTAATGTACTCAATTGGCTAACTGTAAATATGGTCCAAGCTAAGTTAAATAAGGTAAATGTGAACAAGGCTCTGGGTCCAGATGGATTACACCCAAGAGTTCTTAAAGAGCTTAGTTCAATCCGGCTGTCACCACTCACCTAACCAAAATCTTCAACTTCCTCTTTTCTGGTATCTTCTCCTCCTCTTTCAAACACTCTATCGCTACTCCATTAAGGAAAAAAAAAACATCTCTCGATCCATCCTGCACAACTAACTACAGACCATTCTCCAATTTTCCCTTCATCTCTAAACTCCTGGGCTTCTGGTCTACTCTCGCCTCATCCGCTATATCTCTGATCACTCTCTCCTTGATCCACTACAATCTGGTTTCCGCCCCCTACATTCGACAGAAACTGCCCTCACCAAAGTGACAAATGACCTCCTGGTAGCAAAATGCAATGGTGACTACTCTCTGCTCATTCTCCTTGACCTCTCTGCAGCTTTTGACACTGTAGACCACCATCTCCTACTCGCCATGCTCCAATCCATCAGCCTAAAGGACACCGCCCTCTCCTGATTTTCCTATCTCTCTGGTCGCTCCTTCAGTGTATCATTTGCTGGCTCCACTTCTTCACCTCTCCCCCTCGCTGTTGGAGTTCCTCAGAGCTCAGTCCTAGGCCCTCTCTGCTTCTCTCTCTACACAGCCCCAATTGGACAGACCATCAACAGATTTTGTTTCCTGTACCATCTCTATTCTGATGACCCACGACCATACACTTCATCCCCTGACATCACCTCTGCTGTACTACACGACACCAGTGACTTTCTCTCTGCTGTAACATTATGTCCTCTCTCTATCTAAAACTAAATCTTTTAAAAACTGAACTTCTTGTGTTCTCTCCATCTACTAACCTACCCAAACCTGATATCTCCCTCTCAGTGTGCGACACCATCATCACCCCTAGGAAGCATGCCAGCTGTCTCGGGGTGACGTTTGACATTGATCTTTCTTTCACCCCCTATATTCAATCTCTCTCCCGCTCATGTCGCCTGCACCTCAAAAACATCTCTAGAATCCACCCCTTTCTCACTGTGGAAACAACAAAAACTTTCATTGTTGCCCTGATCCATTCCCGTCTCGATTACTGCAATGATAGAGCACCTCTATGTCCTTGAGTTCCATTCCTCCAGCCCCTTTAGGTTTCGTCAGTTTTATGAGCTAATCTATAACTAGTCTCCCAAAAATCGCCTGCAGATCTTGGTAAGAAAAGACCGGGGAAGGTAAATAGGCAACATTTGGAATAAGTATAGAAATTTTGGGATTACCATCATTTTAAGAAGGTTAGCTCGTCCAAACCATGACATATATGGAATTTTCCAACTACCTATAATCGATGAGACTTGTGATAGCAGGAGGAAATAGTTGAGAGAAAACCAGTCCCCAGGGTTAGCCGAGATGGAGAAGCCCAAATATTTGATAGAGGTGTGGGACCATGGGAAGGGAGATCCTGCAGCTGCTCTAGCAACCATCCCATCAGGGCAAGAGACATTCAGCGCTGATGATTTTGTGGGGTTTATCTTGAAATTAGAAAGGTCTTGGAATGTAGAGAAAATGTGTTGTAGCGTTGGGAGAGCGACATCAGGATTTGATTTGAGTATTAGGAGATCATCTGCGTATGCTGCTGTGAGGTGTACATACCTGGTTTCTCACTATGATGCCTAGGACATCTGGATGTTGCCTAATGTGCTGGATAAGTGTTTCTATGGTGAGAACGAAAATTAAGAGAGACAGAGAGCAACCCTGACGGGTTCCATTAGATATTTTGAAGGAGAGGGATAAAGAGCCATTGACTCGTACCGAAGCAGTGGGGGTAGAATAGAGTGCCATTATTCGAGAAATAAAGTGTGGCGGTAGTCCATACTTAGCCAGAGCCTGGGATATGAAGTCCCAGTTAGGGTTGGGCGATATCAAAAATATTTCCACGATAACGATATTAAGAAATTGATTGCGATAATGATATATATCGCGATAAATACATATTTAGAAGAAAAAACATTGAGGCCACAGGGAGATATTACAGTATATGGGGGCCACAAGAAGACATTATATACTGCATGGGCTGGGATGCTGGCAGGCAGTGGGCCACAAGGAGTCACTATACTGCATGGAGTCAAGGTCAGGAGACTTTATACTGTATGGGGACAGCCACAAGGAGACTTTATACTTTAAGGGGGCAGCCACAAGGAGACATTTTACTGTATGTGGGCAGCCACAAAGATACATTATACTGTATGGGGGCAGCCACAAGGAGATGTTATACTGTATGGACAACATTTTTTTTAATAATAAAGTCTTGTGGCCACTATACAGTAATGTCTTCTTCTTGCTCGTGTATGGGGGACTTATTATTCCCTCATGCCTGCTATTAGAGATCAATGTGCTCACACTAACTGCAGCTTGCAGGCAGCAAAGGACGAGAAGATCTATGCCAGAGCCACAGAAGACATAGACATTTCACCTTTATTTACGTATGATACCCTCTGTGACCCGGGACCGTTCTATTCTATGTTTTAGGGTCTCTCACTCCTCTTCCTCTGGGCTGGACACTCTTTGCAGGCCAGGAATCAGACAAAGTGGCGAGGAGGGAGTCGGAGTCTGGAGAGACTTCTGCGGTCACCTCGCTTGTGCGCTCTGATTCTGCATCAGATGTCAGTATGCAGAGCCATGAATATAAGAGCGAGGATATGCCGGGGGCTGGAGCTGTTGAAAGCAATGTGTTTGTATTCAGTGGCATGCAGGGGCGGGCGGATGCAGATTTAGAAGCGGTCAACGCACATGACTTTGACCTCCCTCCCTTTCAAGAACCCCACTTGTTCAGCATTCACTAGACCCAGCAGCAAGGCATTCAAGCGATTTGCCAGTAGTTTTGCTTAAAGGTTAATGTCCACGTTGAGGAGTGAGATAGGGCAATAGGTACTACAGAGGGAGGGATCTTTGCCATCCTTCGGTAGAATAGTCATATGTGCCGCTAAGCTTTGCGCAGGGAAGCAGGCTCCGTCTGTCAGAGAGTTGAAGGCATTCAGCATTTGAAGAAGTAAAGTCTCCTGAAAGGATTTAGGGCCCATTCACATGACCGTGAGAATAGGGCCACATCTATTCCACAATTTTGCGGAATAGATACAGCCCCGTTCATTTCAATGGGCGGCATCACATCGCGGAGAGCCGCGGCTCTGCGAAAAAATATCGAACATGTCCTATTCTTGTCCGCAATAGCGGACAAGAATAGGCATTTTGTTTTGGGTGCCGGCCATGTGTGTGTGTGAACCGCAGATCCGCAACAACACGGCCGTCTGAAAGGCCCCTTATAGTATTGTATTGGGAGACCGTCTGGGCCTGGACTTTTGCCCTTAGGGGATGACAAAAGGGACGATCGCAGTTCCTCTGGGGTAAATTGTTTTTCTAATTCAGATTGTTGGGTAGGAGTCAATGAGGGGAGAGACAACCGGTCTAGAAAGGCGGTTACAGTATGTCTAGTTTGCGTTGGGCAGTTAGGGTTAAGGGTTCCTCCTCTCGTATGTTATATAGGGAAGTGTAAAACTATTGAAATTGTTGTGCAATGCTCTGTGTCCGTGATTTGATTGCCTGACGCAGATACTATTTTTTTTAATGTGCAGTCGTTCTTGTCTAAGCTTGGCCAGCAAGGTCATAAACTTAGAGCCTTTGTTGCCATTCTGGTTTACCCTGTGTTGCGAATATAAGTATGCTTTCACACCTTTCAGATTGAGAAGCTGTTTCAGTTTCTTCTGCGATTTGGTGAGATCCGTTAGCACCGAGGTTGCCAGAGATTGCTTATGAGACATCTCTAACCTTAGCTATACCAGACATAAGGTAGTCAATTTCCCTGGTCTGGCAGGATTTAGCATGAGTGCCTTAGGAGATGAATTCACCTCGCACCACTGCCTTATGGGCCTCCCAAATAATGGTTGGAGATAAAGAGTCAGACATGTTTTCAGAGAAACAGAAGGTGAGAGAGTTCGAGATCCTCTGTTAATAGGGCTCATTATTAAAGAGGAGTTCATTTACCCTCCAGGTGTATGTGCGTTTAGGGAGCGTCTGGATTTTCAAGCCGACAAGAACCGGAGCATGGTCCGAAACAGCTATTTGCCCAATATACGCTCTATACACCTGATGCAAGTGGGGGCGGAAACAAATAAATAGTCTAATCGTTGATAAGAGTTGTGGGGGATAGAGTAATAGGTATAGTCGTTGTGTGAGGGGTACATAGTGCGCCAAGCATCCCTCACCCCCAGAGATTGGAGAGCCAATTTCAGAGATCTAAGTTTTCGGAAAGGCATATGGTCTTGATGGAGGAGGAGTCCAAGTGAGGATCAGTGACTACGTTGAAATCTCCTCCCACTATGCAAAGGCCTTCTTTAAACAATTCAAATTGATTCAGGACCCCCACCAACCAGTGAGCTTGGTCACTATTTGGGGCGTATAAATCAGCAATGGAGACTACCGTGTTGGCTATGGTGGCCTTTAGAAACAGGAATCTGCCTGTCTAGGTCAGATAGGCTGGCGTATACCGTAAAGGGGACCGACTTTTTAAAGGCTGTAGATACTCCTCTAATTTTGGACCTGGGATGGCAGGAATGGAACCATTGTGAGAAAATGGTGTGTGAAGTGAGTTTCCTTTAAGATCGTGATGTCTGCTTGCAAGGACCTAATTCGCTAAAGATCCTGGACCTCGGAGAATTCAAGCCATGAGCATTCCAAGTGACTACATGGACAGTAGACATAAATGGGGAAATTATACAAACAGTGTTAACCAAATGAAAACACTAACAAAACAATTCTATGGAATAAGCTCCTAAGAAACAAGGAAAGGAAGTATATATCCCAGCTCAAAGCCGAGGAGGGGCACACATACCTGTTTAAATTATAGAACAATGTAACTACTGTGCGGTGCTTCTCTGAATGCCTCTGGGGGAGGGGAGGGGGGGGGAGGGCCAGGCACGCCCCAAGGAGAATGGGCTCCAGGTGAACCAGACAGGCTCCCTGCCTCACGCCACCCACGTCAAGGAGAAACACCCAGATCTCTGCCATTAAATTTAGAAACAGGTAGGTCTAAAGTAGAGAAGAGTTTCTCAGAGATAGAGCAAACAGCAACCTAAGCTAGAGAGAAAGGTGCATAATACTCAGTTCTCAGTGGATACTGCAGATCTCTTTCTTGAGGCAGGCCCCCATACAGTTTGCCACGGTTGGATCTTAGGAAGTCTAGAAAGGTCCAGGACATCCGAGAAATAGAGCCAGGAAGGGATGGTAGAGGGATCCAGGTTCAGGGCCATGCAGACGCGGGGTAGATCCTCAGGGTAGCGGATTAATTTAAAGCAGAACTCCTGCAAAAACTTTTTTTTCTCTGACCTGTTAGAAAGGTGTATTATGTAATCTGTAGTGAATTGTTAGCTCACAAATATAGTCACTGGTAAGAAGATATCTCCTCTCTTCTAATTGTAGCTGTGTCATGCGACCAACTCCCTGATCTCCAACTGACACAGGACAGGAAGCCAGTTACTTCTCTATTCATTCCTATGACATTCATTAACATGACATTCATTACAGATTACATAATGTACCTTTCTAACAGGTCAGAGAATAAAATTTTTTATGGGAGTTCTTCTTTAAGTGAACCACCGAAGGAGAAAGATAGGCCAAAAGGAACCGGCCACCTGTAGGGGATTTTCTTCCTCCTCAATAGTTCCGTGATCGGCTTAAGACATTTGCGCTTGTTAAGCGTCAAAGAGGATAGGTCTTAAAAAAGTGTGATTAAAGCGCCTCCACATGTGATGTTTTATGAGTCTCTAGCTGACTTTAGGATAAGTTCACGGTGCTGGAAATTCAGAATTCTGCATATGAAATCCCTAGGGGGAACTCCTTCCCTTGGCTTCTGGCGGAGTGCCCTATGGGCTTGTTCGAGAACCAAGTGTGGGGCATCTTCCTCTGAAAGCATGGGTCTCAGGATATCATAGACAGTGTCCATCAGTGAAGAGGGTGGGATAGTTTTAAGGGACACTGTGGATCTTTAAATTGTTCCGTCTGTTCCTGTTCGCTTGATCCTCCAGAGGGCATTGAGGTGGGAATGACAGGAGTGCAAAGGCACTGTTGTGGCTTCTCCAAAGGAAACTATAGATGACTGATTTGCTTCCAGTTGTTCCACTCGAAGACCAATATTGCGGACATCAACCTTAATGCCCAAAAGATCATTCTTAAGTGGTTTGAGGGCTGTTTCAATTATCCGCTGCATAGCTGCTTGAGTGATTGATAGGATCTAATCAGAGTCCGTAGGGCCCTCACTTTTAGAGCATTCTAGAGCGAAGTTGTCTGTGGGACCATGGTCAGTCGATGGTGGAGTCTTCTCCTTCAGTTGCGCTTTTTTTCTTGGTAGGAGAGTGCGGACCCTCTGGTTTACCCACTTTTACCATTTTATAAACCAGGCAGCAGGAGGTCGAGGAGTTTCTCAATAGCAGCTAGTATAGAATGATAAGCAATGCGTATCTAAGGAACGCACGGAGAACAGGTTGACTTCCCCTCCAGGCTACCAAGACACTATGCAACCATCAGGGCGCCTCCGGTGAGAAAAATTGGGCGAAAGACCCCAAAAAGTAGTAGGAGCTGGTAGAGTCTCTGAGGTAGATTCGCCAAGGGCAATCCAGAAAAAATTAGAGCTAGGCTGTCACACTATTAGGAGATAAAAACAGCGGTATAGCAGTAGCTGGTGGGGGGCCAGTGACAGGTGGTGGATGCAGGCAAAGCACGCCAGGTACGTTTACACAGTGGGAGCAAGGAGCGCCGTCCAGACCTGGGCCACTTGGAGAAGGGTCGGGTACCAATGATATGGCAGCGTCTCACAGCCACTTAGGTATGACTGTCTGGGTAAGATGGGTTGATGTGCCTCCCAATTATATCGGTAGGTGTCAAGTGGAGCGGGCTGGGGGGGGGGACCCAGCTACCTTCCTGCTGTTGTACGCGGGCTGTGGGCAGTGCTTAACAGAAGTGGGCAGGGGAGGACTTGCCTGGAGGTGATGGTGTGGAGATTGGCCTGCACGTGGCCCTGAGGGCCAAGTTCGTGTGGGGGTCTCCCTCTGTTCTGCCGGGCTGTGTGCCTCCCGATTAGAGCAGTATGTCCCGAGTAGAGTTGGCAGGTGAGGGGGGTCTGGTGACCTTCCCGCTGATGTTCGTGGGCCTCGGGCGGGTCTCAACAAAAGCGATCTTTCCAGGGAAGGACTTGCCTAGGAGTGATGGTGTGGATTTCGGCCTGTGTGTAGTCCTGAATGTAAGGCTCATGCGGTGGTCTTCCTCTGGTCAGCCGGTCAGCTCTGGGGTGAATCGGGCGGCCCCAGTCGAGTGATAGGTGCTCCCTTCTCGGTACTGGCCAGAAAGCAAAGACGGGGATTTGTAGGCCCAACTAGGCTACACCCAAAAGTCGGGTTCTGATGGGCCTACCGGAGCGAGAGTGGGTTCCCCTTGTAGCTGGTGGTGAGGGGAGTCCAGACAGGGGCGTAGCTATAGGGGGTGCAGAGGTAGCAGTCGCTACCGGGCCCAAAGACCCTTGTGCCGCATAAGAAGACACACAAAGCACTGAGGGAACGGGGGCCCAAGCTGAACTTTTGCACCAGGGCCCATGAGCCTTTAGCTACACCCCTGAGTCCAGATATAGGTAGATTGGACCTGTTCAGCGGTCTGAACTGAGTTGATGCCTTAGGATGTCGGCTAGGTGAAGAGAGACTGAGAGAAAGCCATTCCTGCTTAGTGGTTAACCACGCCCCCCCCCTCCCCAAAGTATAAATTGTAATTGGATTGAAAACTAGCTGTAGGACCGTGTCCAGAGAGTTGTGGTCAATAATTCCTTAAGGAATGGCCCAGGGTTATAAGTGGTGTACCCCAAGTTTCAGTGCTGGGTCCTCTGTTATTTAATTTATTAATGATATCGATGATGGGATTAATAGCACCATTTCTATTTTTGCAGATGACATTAAAGAAGAACTCCCGCAAACGTTTTTATTCTCTGACCTGTTAGAAAGGTGCATGATATAATCTGTAGTGAATGCAATCTTCTTATCAGGGACTCTAATTCAGAGTTATCCACTTTCTTCTTATTGTAGCTGTGTCATGTGACCAACTCCCTGACCTCCAACTGACCCAGGACAGGAAGCCAGTTACTGCTCTATTCATTCCTATGAGACTGAAAGTGAGGCTCCCATAGGAATGCATACAAAAATAGACTTCCTGTCCACACATAAGATGCTGTGTGAGTTGGTGGGTCTGATTTCTAGTCACATGACACAAATGAGAAACCTCACGGAGATATAACTCAAAAATACAGCCTCTAGTAAGAAAATGACATTCACTACAGATTACATCATGTACATTTCTAGCAGTTCTTCTTTAAGCTATGTAGTACTGTGCAGTCTATAGAAGATGTCCATAAAATACAAGCTGACTTGAACACTCTGAGTAATTGGGCATCAACTAGCTAAATGAGGTTCAATGTGGATAAATGTAAAGTTATGCATCTTGGTAGTAATAATCTCTGTGCTTCATATATCCTAGGGAATGTAAAGGCCCTTTTAGACGGGCCGATGTGTCTCCCTGCCCGAGCGCCGATCAGCGATATCGGCGCTCGGGCAGGGAGCCTTTACACGGCCCGATGAATCGAGCGCCGGGCCGCACGAGTGATCGCTGTATCACTCGTGCGGCCGGGAAGCTCAATACTGTCAGGCGCACATCGCCTGTTTACACAGGCCGATGTGCGCCCGACAGATTGGATCTTTTGTAGAAACCAAAAGATCCAATCAGCCGACGAACGAGCATTTTGCTCGTTCGTCGGCTGATTAGGGCCACTTTTACACAGGCCGATTATCGGCACTAGTGTTCCTAGGAACGATTTTTCGGCCGATAATCGGCCCGTGTAAAAGGACCATAACACTTGGAGAGTCACTTATAGAGAAGGATTTGGGTGTCCTTGTAGATGGTAGATTAAATAACAACATACAATGTCAATCAGCTGCTTCTAAGGCCACCAGGATATTGTAATGCATTAAACGAG
>ONZH01025745.1:0-97099 GCA_900303285.1 Rhinella marina
CGTGTAAGGTTCAGGCGCGATAGCAGAGTGGGTCCGCCCACTGACTTAAAATCCCTTCAACGGTTTCTAGGTTTTGCCAATTACTACAGAAACTTTAATAAAAAAACTTTTCCGTAATCGCCAAACCACTCACGGATCTTACCCGCAAGGGGGCTGATCCTAGCATCTGTCTCCTGCAGCAAACTCTGCTTTCAGGAGCTCAAGAAAGCCTTTTCTAACAGCCCCCTTTGGTTGTCTGATTCAGCCTGATCTCTCTCAAACCCTTCATTGTGGAGGTAGATGCTTCTGAGGTCGGTGTGGGGGCAGTATTATCTCAAGGGTCTTCTGCTCTCACAAACCTCAGGCCATGTGCATTTTTCTCCAAAAAATTCTCTTCATGTGAAAGAAATTATGATATTGGGAATCGCGAGCTCCTTGCCATCAAATGGGCTTTTGAAGTGTGGCGCCATTTCTTGGAGGGAGCTCTTCACCCAGTGACAGTGATCACAGACCATAAAAACCTGGTGTATCTTGATTGATTGTTTGTTCCCATGTCTTGCCGTTTGAGGGTGTTAGAGCAGACACATTGTTCACTGCTAGCAGGTCACCCAGGTGTTCGGGGAGATTTACTGAAAAGAAATTATTGGTGGCCACGCATGCATGCTGACGTTTATGCTTTTGTTCAGGCTTGTCAAGTCTGTGCGCGGGGAAAGGTCCCCAGGAGACGTCCTGAGGGACCTCTTCTCCCGCTCCCAGTGCCAGACAAACCCTGGTCAAACATTTCCATGGACTTTGTTACCCATTTGCCACCATCCCAGGGGTGCACTGTCATTTGGGTGGTGGTGGATCGGTTCTCTAAAATGGGTCATTTCATTCCGTTGGAAAAGCTGTCATCAGCGGAAGAATTGGCTGATCTGTTTGTCCTGCATGTGGTTCGTCTCCATGGTATTCCTGATGAGGTGGTATCCGACAGGGGGGTACAATTTGTGGCTAAGTTTTGGCGAGCTTTCTGTTCTAAATTAGAGGTTAAATTGTCCTTTTCTTCTGCCTTTCACCCTGAAACCAATGGGCAGACGGAGAGGATGAATCAGGAGCTGATCCAGTACCTTCGTCTCTTTATCTCTGACTGTCAGCATCAGTGGGCCTCATATCTCCCGCTAGCTGAATTTGCTATCAACAATCACACTAGTTCATCCACACTCACATCACCCTTTTACTGTAATTATGGTTTTCACCCCAGGTTTTCTTTCTCATCGTGTTCTGTTTCTGATACTCCTCGGGCAGAATCCATAACTAACTAACTGTGCACAGTGTGGTCACGAGTTCAGCAGAACTTGAAAAAATCACAAAGCCAAATGGTCCACCATTTCAGGAATAAACATACTGTCTCTGAAACTTTTGTTGTGGGTGATAAAGTCTTGTTGTCTACTAAAAACCTCAAATTGAAAGTCCCGTCTCTGAAATTTGCTCCTAGGTTCATCGGTCCTTTCATCATAACTCATGTGTTTAATCCTGTATCTTTCAAGGTTGCGTTGCCCCTGAATGGCAGGGTCCACAATACTTTTCATAAAAATCTGCTAAAGCGCTATGTTGACCCTGTTGTACCCCTCCCTGACTCTCCCTCTCCGTCTGTTGTGGATGGAGATCTTGAGTATGAGGTGGAGAGGGTTCTGGACTCTAGGTTGGTGAGGAATTCTCTTCAGTACCTCATCCATTGGAAGGGATTCGGTCCAGAGGATAGATCTTGGGTCCCTGCTAGGGATGTGCATGCACCCCGCTTAGTGAGATTGTTTCACCAGAGTCATCCTTCTAAACCATCTCTGAGTTCTAAGGGTCCGGAGGCCCCTCCTGGAGGGGGGGGTACTGTCAGGACCGGCAGTCATTGCACCCGTTCTGCTGGTCCTGTCTCTGACTCTGGTGGCAATGTGGTTGCCCGTGGTCAGGCTTCTTCCGCTGTTTCGTCGGGCTCCTCCTCCAGCCGACGGTCTCTGGCTGTGGATGCGCGTCCCAGGTAGGGGACGCGCACGACGATCATTAGTGCCAGGGACATGGCTGGTGCGCACACTCGCTCGCGGCCTGTTTCTGGTCGCCGAAAAAAGCGAGCAGTTTAGTCTGTTTATTTTCTGTTCATTTGGTATCTCATGAGTTAAGTTTTTGTTCCTTGCCTTCTCCTCCCAGTCAGGCTGGTTGGGTGGAGTCTGCTAGGTATTTAAGGCCCTCTAATATTAACCTTGCTGCCAGTGTTTGGAGTTTCCTTGCTGCTACCTGGTTTGTTATTTTTGCTCTGCAGTTTTGACTCTTGTTGTTCTTTGACCCTTGGCGTGTTTTTGACTACTCTTTGCTTGCTGATTTTGTTCCTGACGTACTCTCCTGGTTTTGACGCGGCTACCTGACCTTCCATTTGGTTCCTGTTTGTCTGTCTTGTTTGTCTTTCCTTCCCCTGCACTTTTGCTAGTGTATTTCCAGTCTTCAGGTTGTCGACTCAGGGGTTAGCCTGAGCGGGCAATAGGCAGGGAAAGGGGTTGGGATTAAGCTTAGGGATCACTTACCCCTTATCTGTTTATCCCAGCCCTGACATTTTCATTTTCAGAGTGTTAGGCAACTGCTTAGAAGAACTCATGGCTGCTGTTTTTTTGGGACAAGGTTAGAGGAGTGTAGGTACTTATAAAGATTTGAAATGTGCATCACCTGGTCTTTCCTAACTATGATTGTGATTTGAGGTCTAAAACCACTGAGCGCTGAAATCTCCTTGGATTCACATATTTTTGCATGTTGTTCCTTTCCATTTTTTCATTCTAAAATTGTACAAAACCAAAATAAGTCACTGATATAGCTTAAAATGTTGAAAAGTGCTTTTCATCTTAAACTTTATGCCTTTTGGAGATCATTTCCTCTTAACTTGCTTAAAGGGGTTGTCCCAGGAAAGATATCCTACAGTTTTCAAACCAGCACCTGGATCTGAATCCTTTTGTAATTGCATGTAATTAAAAATGTAGCATAGCCCATGAGGTATTCAATAAAATGTACCTGTATAGCGCCACCTGCTTTTTTTTTTTCTTTCTATTTCTTTGACCTGCTCACTGAGATTGCCGCACACGCTCAGTTTCATCCTCCAATTCCCTCCTGAGCTGTGATAGGGAGAGCTGAGACACGCCCCCTAAGCTGTGATAGGAGGAGCTGAAACACGCCCCTTGAGCTGTGATAGGGAGAGCTGAGACACGCCCCCTGAGCTGTGATAGGCAGAGCATAGACACACCTCTTGAGCTGTAGCAGAAAGGACACTCCCCTTGAGCTGTCAGCTTGATATAAATCTAGCAGAGCAATAAATGGGGAGATCTCTGGATCCATGTGAGGTACAGGGCTGGTTCTAGCTTTGTTAGAAAGAGATTCTCATGTACTATATGACGTCTGATTTTCATTTTTTACATTAGTCATGGGATAACCCCTTTAACTTTTCAAAGTAAAAACAGTTTTGACTACGGATGCCCAAACTTTGGCACGCCACTGTAGATAGATAGAGTAGGCAGATGTTACCTATAATAGAAGATGTGTGTATGTCTCTCCAGGTGGACGGTCTTTCCCTTTTAGCTGCCACTCTCAGACACTGGATAAAGCAGGACTCTTCCTGTCCCCATATATTACTTTCTACTAACTTTCACAGTCTGATTCAGCTGAAAATACTCCCAGAAAGTCCCATAGTGCATTATCAGGTAAGACACGACATTCATTAATACTGCAGGTAGCAGGAAGATCTTGGTGGCCACGATCTTAGCTCTTGACCCAGACCTCACTTGACCCCTATCGCATATAGGACAGGTGGTTCCTGCACTGTGGGTGTTATGGATGCAGTCTATGTTTCTAACCACATTCACTTATACACACTGGAGAAGATTTATAAGAACTGATGTAAAGGAAAAGAGATTGCATCTTTTATTTCTAAAAGGGTCTCGGAACAAAACGAGAGCTGAGACCCAACTGCTTGCCATGCTCATCTACTTCTCGTTTGCTTTGGCCTAGTGTTGATAGTCTCTCCCTGTATTCTCTACAGACGTTTGAGTGGTGTCTGGACGGTGAGGAGCTCATCTTTTTCTACCAGCTTAAAGATGGTGTTTCTGAAGTGAGCCAGGCAGCCAGGGTGGCATCAATGGCTGGTATGCCAGAAGAAATCATCAAGAGAGGAGTGGAGGTAAAGTACTAACTGTTCTTAAAGGTGTGGTCTGGGATATTGATGACCTATTCTAAGGATGGGTCACCATTAACTGATCAGTGGGGGTCCAGCTAACAACACTTTAGGCGATCAGCAGTTGGAAGAGTCCACAGCGCTTATCAGGGGTGGATTGGAAACTTAAAGTGGCCCTGGAAAAAAAATTTTAAGTGGCCCATGTTAGGCGGGACTAAATTGATAGAAGGCAGGGCAACATAAGTAGACAGGGTCAAGATAAGTAGGCAGGGACAATAGAAGTAGACAGGGCCTGCAATACCATTGAGCAGCACAAAGTACCGCCCCAGCAGAACCAGATACCACAGTGCAGCACAAAATACCATCCTGAGGATTGTAATTAGGGATGAGCGAATCTCTTCAAAATTTGATTCGGCTGATTCGCCAAATTTTACAAAAAAATTCGCTTTGTGACGAATTACTTTGTCCCGAAGCGCATTTTTTTGTAAGTAGTGGGTGCAATGACAGGGAGCTGCGAAAGCACCGCCCCCGTCATTGTACCCCTCAGATGCCGCGTTCATACATGATCGTGGCGTCTGAGTGTAAAAACAGTGCAAAATAAACATTAAAAAATACATTAAATCAAACTTACCTCCTCCATTTGCTCGCGACGGGCCGGCCGCCGCCATCTTGCTTGAAGATCTGGAGCGAAATCTCGCACGGCGCGAGATTACGTCATCACGCCGGCCGGCGTGGTGACTTCATACGTCACTACACGTGGGATTTCGCCTGGGATCTTCAATCAAGATGGCGGCTGGCGGCCCGTCGCGAGCAAATGGAGGAGGTAAGTATGGATTTTTTTTTTTTTTACACTATTTCAGGATAAATCGATCCACCGACACGAAGCACAAGGACATTCGGCTTCTAGGCGAATCAAATTTATCCTGAAATTCGGATCTAATTCCACTACGTGGGATTCGATTCGCTCATCTCTAATTGTAATACAGTTGAGTTCAGGAGGGCAACTGCGACCGTTGAGCTTCAGATCATTATGTACCTAGCCTGCAGCCATCAGGCGAGCTTGGGTGCCACCCTGGTCAACAGTCCAATGGAAAATTTCCCTGTAGGGTCTAAGGCCAATCCGCCCCTGGAGCTTATGTGAGTGCTTCAGGCTCTTCCTAGGTCATGCTCAACAGTCACCTGGCCTTTCTGCAGTTCAGTCCCATGCGAGTCAAAGGAACTGAGCTGCAATACCAAGTACAGCCACTATACAATGTATGGCACTGTGCTCGGTTTACAATGAAGAGGCAACAACAGCTGTGCAAGTGCTGCAGCCCCATCAAACAGCTGATCGGTAGGGGTGTCGGCACCAATGAGGCCAGGTGAGGCGATCGCCTCAGGCAGCACCAGGTAGGGGCACAAGGGGGGCAGCGGAAGGGCCATGGGCAATGAGCGATTTCATTGTGGCAAAAGGGGTTAGGTTAAGAAATTGACATTGAGGGAGGGGGGGGGGGCATTTTAGTTTTTGCCTCAGGCAGCAGAAAGGCTAGGTGCACCCCTGGGTGTCGGGAGTCGGACTTCCACCGGTTTGATATCGATTACTTAACCTGAGGATAGATCATCAATATGGATAATAACCTGAGATAAGTTTACATTGATAGTACATATTTAGGATGTGATTAGTGGGCATTCGACCACTGGGACCCCAACTGAATGAAGAGGATTCAGCAACAGCCTCTTAACTTCAATACTGCAGGTCAGCTCCATTCCCTTAAGTGGGTTGTGAACACTGACAATTAGCAGCGTCATATATAATGCGTGGATAATTTTTAAAGGGGTGTCCATAAATATCTGGTAGGTGGGAGTCCCAGCTAAGACGTCCATATCATAGAGGAGGAGGGAGCCCCCATATATTTAGCCCTCATTTCATTTTACTGTGGCTCTACTAGAGCATCTGCAAGGCTCTGTTCAGACTGGTGTCATGGCTTCTGCACATTATAATCAATTTAGCAACATCCCATTAATTTGTTCTTCAATCTATACATTTCTGTAGAAGTCTCATTGCATTCTCACTTTTGAACCTAAGGTTTCAGAGCTGTTTCGGAGAGGACACGCCATCCAATGTCTTGATCAAGCAGCTAAGCAGGAGAAAATGGACAAGTAAGGGCAATATCAATGTGTCTGTAACCAACAGAGAAGGATTAAAGGGGTTCTGCAGTTCTTTTAAATTGATGATCTATCCTCTGATCGGCGGGGGTCCTGGCTGTTTGACACGGCACCGCGGCCTTCTCTCTGTTTCCCTCAGGCCCAGTGACATCACGACTAGTATCACTGGCCTGGGCAGGGCTAAGTTCTGTTCACTTGAATGGAGCTTAGCCCCGCCCAGGCCAGTGATACTAGCCGTGATGTCATTGGGCCTGTGGTAAACAGTGAGAAGGCTGTGGCGCTCCTGGAGTGCCGCTGCCTTCTCAAACAGCTGATCGACGGGGGTCCCAGGTGTTGGACCGCCGCCGATCAGATGCTGATGATCTATCCTGAGGGTAGATCATCAGTTTAAAAGAACCGCAGAACCCCTTTAAGTATCCAGTTCACATGTGACGTTAGATCGGCCATCTGTAACACCCTGCTGAAGAATGTAACACAAGGAGCCAGAATAACTTTTATTGTAACTTTTCCCCTTTCATGAGAGGCACAGGAGCGTCCCGGGATCACAGTATTAAGCACTTCTTATAACATTGATCAATTGTTATAAGCTATCAGTTATCCTATGTATTTGGCCAGCATACGACATAACGTAATATAAAGAGCATCTGTCAGCAGTTTTGCACCTATGACACTGGCTGACCTGTTACATGTGCACATGGCAGCTGAAGACATCTGTGTTGGTCTCATGTTCATATGTGTCCGCATTGCTGAGAAAAACAAAGTTTTAATATATGCAAATGAGCCTCTAGGGGCAACGTGGGTGTTGCCGTTACACTAAGAGGCTCTGCTCTCTCTGCAACTGCTGTGCCCTCTGCATAATAATTGACAGGGTCATGCAGTGAAAACATCATAATGATGGCCCTGGCAATCAAAGTGCAGAGAGAGCAGAGCCTCTAGGTGTAATGGTAACGCCCACGTTGCTCCTAGAGGATCATTTGCATATAATTAAACATTATTTTTCTCAGCAATGTGGACACATATGAACATGGGACCAACACAGATGTCTTCAGCTGCCAAGCGCACATGTATGAAGTCAGCCAGTGTCATAGGTACAAAACTGCTGACAGACGCCCTCTAAAGGGGTTATCTGGTTTGCAAAACCCATTTTCAAACAGAAGAAGCTCCACTCTTCAGTATCCATATGCCTGTGGGACTAGACAGATGGATGTTATAATTTGTCCTTGTTCTCATGTGTTCTTGCTCTTCCAGCTCACCTCGCATGCTTTTGTTGCTTTCATTTCAGGTGTCAGAAGCTGGTCTCTAGTTTTCTTAGTTTAGACCTTGATGATCCTCAGACCGACCTGCAAAAATACTTGTCCGATGAAGTCCTACCCTTCTCCATGATATGGTGAATTATATCCTTAAAGGGTATTAGACTCATGCCATAGGATTTCAGGCTCTGTAAGGGTCCTTGTTGTGTAGAAGTGATGACCCGTAACCTGCATCATACAGTTATATCAGTTTTCTAGTTCTCCTCCTTATTTTAGAAAAATCTGATTAGTAAAGCAGGCTGAGATGGAAATGGAGTTGTAGTGATGACCAAAATTATTCTACAGAATCGATTTGTCCAATCAGCAGGGCGACTTCATTTGCATAAACCCTGCTGATTGGACAAATTGATTCTAGCAGCTCTGCTGATTGGACAGATCGATTCTGCAGAATAATTTCGCTCATCTGTATCATGATGTGACTGCAAACAAGCTTCTGTCATCTCTGTTCTCTACCTAGTAGCAATAAAGCTGTGAGCTAAACAGCTGTGTCACCCAGTCGTGTGGCTATGGAGACACTACCTAAAAACATACAGGGTTGTCAGGCAGCACGATCCTAACATCCAGCCAGATACTCAGGTGAATTGTCACCGGGGAGAGGCTTGTCAGTACTGAGCCCACACTGTCTGTGATCCAGTAGGTACCACAGTGTTTTTTTGATTTTATGTTAGGTTTTCAGTCTTAAAAATAAGTATTTTCAATAAAACGAGACATACTGTATATCCTTTGATGTCCATTCATTTATTTAGAGATGAGCGAAGTTCTTAAAAATTTGATTCCACTGCATTGCCGATTTTGCTTTGTCACAAGTTCAATGACTATTGCACCGCCCCCGTCATTGAACCCCTCAGATGCCACAATCGTCACTAATCGCAGCATCTGAGATCAATATTAAAGCATTTCAGGGGTTACTTTAAACATACTTCCCATATTACATGATGATCTATTTCTAACAAACTTAGAACCAGCCCTGTACCTCACATGGATCCAGAGATCTCCCCATTCATTGCTCCGCTAGATTTATATCAAGCTGACAGCTTAGGAGGCGTGCACGTTTTCAGAAGGCTTGTCCTTTCTACTTCAACTGGTGGCAGCTGAAGGATGGAACTGAGCATGTGCGTCCACCTCAGTGAGCAGGTCAGAGAAATTAGAAAAAGATCAAACAGCAGGTGGCGCTATACTGATAGATTTCAGTGAATAACTCAGAGGCTACACTAAATGTTTAATTACATGCAGTTACAATAGTATTCAGATCCAGGTGCTGGTTTGAAAACTGTAGGGTGGGAGAACTGCTTTAACTATTTTTGTTAGATAACATTCTGTAAATTGCTGTAGAGGCCACTGTTAAGGGGACGGGGTGTTGTGGAAATCACTGTTGGGGTACTGTGGAGGTCACTAATAAAGTGGCGGTTGCTGTGGAGGTCACTGTTAAAGGGACGGGCTGCTGTTGAGGTCACTGTTATAGGGGTGGGCCACTGTGGAGGTCACTGTTAAAGGGGTGGGCCGCTGTGGAGGTCACTGTTAAAGGGGCGGGCCATTGTGGAGTTCCCTGTTAAGGGGACAGGATGCTGTGGAGGTCACTGTTAAAGGGGCAGGCTCTGTGGAGGTCTCTGTTAAGGGAGCAGGGAGCTTGGGAGGTCACAGTTAAGGGGACAGTCTGCTATGGAGGTCAGTGTTAAGGGGGGTCTTTTGGAGGTCACATTTTAAGGGAATGGAGCTCTGTGAAGGTCTCTGTTAAGGGGGCGGTTTATTGTGGAAATTACTGTTAAGGAGCGGGCACTGTGGAGGTCACTGTTAATGGAGAAGGGGACTATGGAGGCCACTATTAAATGGGCAGCAGGGTACTGTGAGGTCACTGTTAAGGGAGCAGGGTACAGTGGAGGTCACTGTTAAGGGAGCGGGATACTGTGCAAGTCACTGTTAAAGGGGCAGTCGCTGTGGAGGTCTCTGTTATGGGGGCTGGGAATGGTGGAGGTCACAAGGGGACTGTAACCTATGGTCAGTGTTAAGGGGAGGGTGGTGTAGAGGTCACTGTTAAGGTAGCAGACCCCTGTGGAGATCACTGTCAAGGGGGTGGGTTGCTGTGAAACTCACTGTTAAAGGGGCAGGCTGCTGTGAAGGTTATAGTTAAGGGTGTGGGCTGCTGTGAAGGTTATAGTTAAGGGGGTGGGCTGCTGTTGAGATCACTGTTAAGGGGGATGGGTGCTGTAGATGTCACTGTATGGTAGATACTGTTGATATCTTTTAACGACACAAACATTAAATGAAATAGATGAAATATACCGTGCGAAGCCGGGTCCTTCAGCTTGTATAACTATAGAAAATACAAGTTATACTGAATCATTTCCTATAAAACTATACATCATTCCGCTCAGCTCCTCCAGCTCTATAACATGCCCCCCACAGATCTGTCAGCGTGGTCAATGTGACGGGTTCCCTTTAAACAAAGGAGCTGTAAAACTGGAGCTACGTACTCCTCAGCAAAGCATATAAAAATGATTCACCACCGGGGAGAAGAAAATGATTCCTAAAATGGTGCAAACAGAGAGATTGTGAATCCAGTGCGGGGTTAAGATGACAGAGATAAAGGCTTCCCAGATGTTCCTTCTGCTCCTTGTATAAGATATTATCGTCTTGTAATCCCCGGCCCAAAGTAAACCATCCAGTCATATATAACCCATCACTGGCTCTCCAGCCGCGGGCTATCAGGGCATGCTGGGAGTTGTTGTTTTGCAGCTTCATTTTCTCTGATTACCTGGTTGAACATCCCTCGGAGGGCACCCACCTGGTAGGTAAGTGTCTATCTGTGGTGCCGAGGCTTTGTTCTGCAGCAGCTGATTGTTTGTCAATTACCGCTAATGGAAAGTTATTTTCCTGGTTGACGTCATGCCGCCTATTACACAAATCCCGCCTCAGGCCAGGTTCCCACTCCTTTAGAAGTCTTTGTCTGCAAGAAATCCTGGCCTTACACATCAGCCACCTGTCAGCAGGAGGACTTACTACTTACCAATGGGAATAGAAGTACAGCTGAGGTCATGGGTTCCTTAACCAGCTAGAGAGATCCCCTAACAGATCCTAATCTGAGGCCTCAATGCAAAATCACTTTGACAGGAGAAAGCTGCAGCAGAAAGGACACCCCTTAGCTGAGATAGGGAGAGGGCTGCAGCAGAAAGGACACCCCCTTAGCTGAGATAGGGAGAGGGCTGCAGCAGGAAGGACACCCTCTTAGCTGAGATAGGGAGAGGGCTGAAGCAGGAAGGACACCCCTTAGCTGAGATAGGGAGAGGGCTGAAGCAGGAAGGACACCCTCTTAGCTGAGATAGGGAGAGGGCTGCAGCAGGAAGGACACCCCTTAGCGAGATAGGGAGAGGGCTGAAGCAGGAAGGACACCCCTCTTAGCTGAGATAGGGAGAGGGCTGCAGCAGGAAGGACACCCCCTTAGCTGAGATAGGGAGAGGGCTGAAGCAGGAAGGACACCCTCTTAGCTGAGATAGGGAGAGGGCTGCAGCAGGAAGGACACCGCCTTAGCTGAGATAGGAGAGGGCCTGAGCAGGAAGGACACCCTCTTAGCTGAGATAGGGAGAGGGCTGCAGCAGGAAGGACACCCCCTTAGCTGAGATAGGGAGAGGGCTGGCAGCAGGAAGGACACCCTCTTAGCTGAGATAGGGAGAGGGCTGCAGCAGGAAGGACACCCTCTTAGCTGAGATAGGGAGAGGGCTGAAGCAGGAAGGACACCCTCTTAGCTGAGATAGGGAGAGGGCTGCAGCAGGAAGGACACCCCCTTAGCTGAGATAGGGAGAGGGCTGAAGCAGGAAGGACACCCTCTTAGCTGAGATAGGGAGAGGGATGCAGCAGGTAGGACACCCCCTTAGCTGAGATAGGGAGAGGGCTGAAGCAGGAAGGACACCCTCTTAGCTGAGATAGGGAGAGGGCTGCAGCAGGAAGGACACCCTCTTAGCTGAGATAGGGAGAGGGCTGAAGCAGGAAGGACTCATCCCGCTGAGAAAGGACACTCCTTCTGAGAACGAAAACACCCTCAAGAAAGGACACACCCCCTGAGCTCCCAGCCTGCAGAGAACCAAGCAGAGCAACTGGTTGTAGCTGTGTTAGAAAGAGATGGTCATGTACTATGTGGGTCATTTACTAACCAGAATTATGTCTATATGAGGCGTATTTTTGGGGCAGATTGGGGCGCTAAGTCTGCAACTTTTCCCTGCACACACCGGGTCTCATAAAGTGGGCGGAGAAGGGGGCGGACAGGGAGGAAGCGGTCTTATATTTAGAAGCAGCGGTTGATCCGCCGAAGTTATGTTGAAGACGGATCCACCGTCAGCTATAGGGGATATTAAGACCGCCGTCTAAAAGGCTGGTCTTAATAAATGACCCCCTATATTATGTCTGATTTTCAGTTTTTACATCAATAGGCTGGATAGAGGCGTGTAGTTTGGTGCAGAACCACTGATTGGTTGGGACTGGGCGTCAGACCCCCACCAGTCAGATGTTAATGGCCTAATCTGATTATAAGTCCCAGAAAACCCCTTTAAGGTGCGATCCATCATATCCATATCCCTCTGTGTCTCTCCGTCACACCCTCCTGTGAACCTTTCACCCGTTAAGCCGGTCAGTGTCTTTCATTCTCTGTCGGAGTGACCCTCTCACCCGGTGAGGACATGGCAGAACGAGGCGCTGATAGCTAATCCCTTCTGTGCTGACTCCGCTGCGCGAGCCTCTCTGTCACAGATTAACTGCTAGCAGATGTCACATTGTGGGCCCTACTTACAACCTGCTCCACCTAATGGACCCTGATGTGATAATTGTCTTCATTCCCCTATATAACCGCAGTCACACAGGGCAGATCTGGTCCAGGGTTTGAGGCCATGTTTAAACCAAAAGCAAGATTGGAGTTGGACCCAAAGAAGAACGGAGGTGTAGACTTTCACTTAACTCCTCTGCGTGGTGCGTAGCGTAGAGCCACCAACTCTGAGGCTTTTGTCCCACTCCATTAACAGTTCCTGAAAGTGTTCCATCAAACCAGGTCCAGGAAGCCTGCACTAATAGTGGCAGTCAGAAGAACCCGCTAATGGTGCCTGCCAGAGGTCCTTCAGAACAGTTCACTCATATTCACAGCCAAAGAGGTCCCCTCCAAGTGGTGCCTGCCAGTAAGCCCCTACTAATAATGCCTGCCAGAGGTCCTCCAGAACAGTGCCAGAAGCCAGCCCTAATAGTGCCAGCCAGAGGACACAGGAGTTCACTAATGGTCACAGCCAGAGACATCCCCTCAAAGTGGTGGCTGCCGGTGAGCCCCTACTAAAAATGCCTGCCAGAGGTCCTCCAGAAAAGTGCCAGAAAGCCTGCCCTAATAGTGGCTGTCAGAGGGTCCCCACTAATAGTGCCAGCCAGAGGTCAGAAGAGTTCACTATTGGTCACAGCCAGAGAGGTCCCTTCAAAGTGGTTGCTACCAGTGAGCCCCTACTAATAATGCCTGCCAGAGGTCCTCCAGAACAGTGCCAGAAAACCTGCCCTAATAGTGGCTGTCAGAGGGTCCCCACTAATAGTGCCAGCCAGAGGTCCTCCAGAAGAGTTCACTAATACTCACAGCCAGAGCGGTCCCCTCCAAGTGGTGTCTGTCAGTGAGCCCTAATAATAATTCCGGCCAAAGGTCCCCTAGAACAGTGCCAGAAAACCTGCCCTAATAGTGGCAGTCAGAGGTTCCCTCTAATAGTGCCTGCCAGTGATCCCCTACTAATACAGTAATGCTCGCCAGAGGTCCTCCAGAACAGTGCCAGGGCACCTACACTAATAGCAACACCCAGAGATTCCCTCCTAATAGTGCCTGACAGTAAGTCCATACTAATAGTGCCAACCAGAGGAGAGCATCCTGGACAGTTGTACTATAACAGTGCTGGGGCACCTACACTTATAGCAACAGCCAGGGGTTCCCACCAACATAGCGCCTGTTAGTCAGTCCCTATTAATAGTGCCAGCCAGAAGACCTGCATCATAGTGGCAGACAGAACTAAATCATAACAGTGCCCCTCTGGAAGAGTACCTGCACTGATTGTGTTAGACAGAGTGGTCCCAATAATAGTGGGGACTAGGAACGTCACTAACAATAGTGCCAACCAGGTCAGCCCTTGCTATAACAGTCCCAGCCAGGGTGCCCACAGTAATATTGTCAGGCAAAGCTCTCTAGTAAAAGTACCACCTAGAATGTTCTGCTGAATAGGCACCCTGAACCGTGCCCGTGTGCAAGTCAGGGTGCCCACAAAAGTGACCCTGCTAGTGTTAGCCAGAGTCCCTCTAAAACAGTGCTCCTATAAGCAGTGCCAAGTGGAGGTTTTCCAGGGGCAGTGCCATCCAGAGTGTCCCAATGGTTAAACAACATCCTCCTTTCATAGTAAAGTATAGGTTATGTTCATACAACCCCTTCTAATCTTAATTAAATAGACCTGAGGACTGAGGGCGGACTCCACCTTTCCTCTGCCAGACTCCAGGCCTTTGTCTGATCACTGCCCCCCTGTCCGGGGCAGCATTGTCCCTCTGACTCTTGATCATTAATCCTCGCTGTGCTGACATGGCTCGTTCTGTCCCCATGGTTTTGTTGAACAGATTAGGCCCCCACAATAACGAGTACACAGCAGAGCCGACTGTGCGCCGATGCAGCAGGGACTCCTCGTAACGTTATACACAGCAGCAGTATACTGATCAATGGAGGAGCTGGAGATATGGCTGTTGGCATATTTTAGGCTTTACTTTTTTTTAACTCCTTGTTTGCCTATTTTTTTTCTACTTTTATGGGAGGTTTATTTCCTGTTTCTGGTAAAAAAAATCTGAACAACAACATATGAATCCCAGATCGTGGCTCAATGTATACCCCATTCCATTCAACAACGTCAACATTATTGTCAAGCTTCTGATCCCCGCCCGACTGCAAGTGACTTGGTTCCATGACTTCTGCAGCCAATCACTGGCCTCAGTGGTGACAGAACGGCTGACTAGCAGTGATGAGCCGTTCTACCATATGTGACCGGTGGGGACTGGAAACAGCCGGGAATGGGGCAGTGGTGCAGGAACGGCAAAACTGTGGACATGTGAACTTTTTTCAATTAGCCGCAGGTCACGACCATTGGGGTGCCCGTGTGCAAGTCAGCTTTAAAAGCTTACCCCCATAACACAATTGGGAGGGGTCTTTCCACTTCCTACCTCCGTCCCACCTGGAGAGGTGGCCATTCATGAGTAGAATGAATGAAGATTTAGAAGCACGTCTGCAGGTCTCTTCCCGAATGCTGCTCCATCAGGAGGACAGGTGTTGGTAGAACCCAATGGTACAGATACATGTTGGTCCCATAGGTGGGACCCACATCTATCACTTTGGCCTAACCTGAGGATGTGCCATAAATGTCTAAGGTAAGAATACCCCTTTAAGGGCACTGCACCTTGAAATTTCCTGAAAATCGATACTCTACTTCACCTGATCTTAGCCAAGGTCTTAAAGGGGTTCTCCGAGTTATATATATTGATGAGGGTCCGACACCCGGCACCCCCGCCGATCAGCTGTTTAAAGAGGAGGTGCGCGCTGTATCAGCGCTGCCTCCTCTTCACTGTTTACATGCTGGCCGACACGGGGTAGTGGTGAGTAGGTGTAATTACACCTCACCGCCCCATTCATTTCTATGGGAAGAATCGCTTCCATAGACTTGTATGGGAGCGATTGTTCCCATTGAAATGAATGGGGCAGTGAGGTGTAATTACATCTACTCACCACTACCCCGAGTCGGCCAGCATGTAAACAGTGAAGAGGAGGCAGCGCTGATACGGCGCGCACCTTCCCTTTCAAACAGCTGATCAGCGGGGGAGCCGGGTGTCGGACCCCTGCCGATCTGATATTGATGACCTATCCTGAAGATAGGTCATCAATATTTATAACTCGGAGAACCCCATTAAGGCTAGGGCTACACGGTGACAGTTGTCACACGACAGCCGTCGCAGCCCGATCCCTGAGTAGCGGGGATCCCATAGAGATGAATGGGATGCCGCAGCAGTCGCAAGAAATCCAACACGGATGGATTTCTTGCGACTGCCGCCGCATCCCATTCATCTTTATGGGATCCCCGCTACTCCGGGATGGGGCTGTGACGGCTGTCGTGCGACAACTGTCGCGGTGTAGCCCTAGCCTAAGGCCCTATTACACGGACAGATTATCGTTAAAGGCTTGTTCACATCACCGTTATGGATTCCATTTCTGTTTTCCGTTATAACATGGATATAACGGAAAATAACGGAATCCATAAGACAGAAGTCAAAATGGAAGCCTTTAAAAGGCATTCCGTTTTGCTTTCCGTCATGATAGAAGCCTATGAGCAGCATAATGGATCCGTCTGGCTCTAAGACGGAAAACAAAGTCCTGTTGAAAGGACTTTTTTTTCCCCCCATTCTGCATAAAGAAAACCAGGACGGATCCGTCATGCTGCCCATAGACTTGCATTATGAAGGATCAAAACGGGTTGCCTCTAAAAGGTTTCTGTTTTAATTTCCGACTTATGGATTCTGTTATTTTCCATTATAACGGAAAACAAAAACAGTATCCATAACGGTGATGTGAACAAGCTCTAAGACGATCTCTAATGACCATTTGTATGAACACTGGTTAGCGGTCATCTGGCAGTGTAATACTGTCGCTGATTACCCAATGAACAAGCCAGCTCTCATTCATTGGGTAATCGGGATCTTTTAAAATGTTAAAAAATCCTGGTTTGCCAGCAGCAGATTGCGCCGTGTAATAGCAGTGGTCTCCTCATCTAGAGAGCAAGCGATTAACGGGAGGGAACGCTTCCTGCCCATGTAATAGGGCCCTTAGTCCAGGTGATACAACCATAACACAGACCCTAAAATGTGGCAGTGTAATAACTGCCTCTCAGGGCTCCTGCACGCGACTGTTTGCTGTTTTGTGGTCTGCAAATTGCGGATCCTCAAAAAACGGATACTGGTCCTGTGCATTCTTCACTGTGCGGAACGGAACGTCTGGCCCATAATAGAACAGTCCTAGCCTTGTCTGTAATGCGGACCAGAATAGGACTTGTTCTCTATTTTTGCGGATGGCACAGAATGGATATACAGATGCAAACAGTGAATGGGTCCGCATCTGACCCTCAAAAATTGCGGACAAAAAATAAGTTTGTGTGCATGAGCCCTTACTATTTCCTTCTGATGGAGTGACATAGGTACAATGACACATTACAGTCTGTAGTGTTACAGTGAATAGAAGAAATTGTGCATAAAGTTATAAAATTGTCACAGTAGACGCGCGGCTTATCTAGGATGTAACACTTGAAGGACAGACTGTGTGAGAACTTTGCAGTGCGGAAAGGAAGGCGTAAACCAGTATCCACAGACGATGATAAGCAGCGTTGTCTTATCCTAACAACCATTTTATTTCCGATACATTGTATCACAAATGTACACAACATTCTGATAGCGAGCGATATTATAGCTTTCCCACAGCAGAATTTACATTCGATAATAATACGCAGGTACCCTCTTAGGGCTCATGCACACGACTGTATGTATTTTGCACTGTGCAAAAACAGATCCACAAAAAATGCGAATGACATCCGTGTACATTCCGTATTTTGCGGAACGGAACAGCCGGCCCCTAATAGAACACTCCTATCCTTGTCCGCAATGCAGACAATAATAGGACATGTTCAATTTTTTTGCGGAAGGGAATGCACATGGAATGGCCTCTTTTTTTTTTTTTTTTTTTTGCGGACCCATTGAAATGAATGGTTCTGCATACAGTCCGCCAAAATAAAAAACGGAACGGACACAGAAAGAAAATATGTTTGTGTGCCTGAGCCCTTAATCTGGGAGTTCTTAGTTTATCAGTATAAACTCGGTGGGGTTCTGACTCCCGGCACCCCCCGTCGATCAGCTGTTTGATCGGGCTGCTGCACTGCGACCAGAGCAGGACAGCGCCATACACTGAGCAGTGGACAGAAATGGTACTGCAGCGCTGCTCCCATTCACTTCAATGGGATTAAAATAGTCCCCAGAATACAATAAACCTATGAATAAATGCCACATAACAGTAAATTATATTTAGATACATTATACTGTATATACATATTTTATATTCCCATCATTTTAGGTGGGGAGAAATTAACACATATTTATCTCATTAGTGAATCGGGTAAACAAAAAAAAAAATCTGCATTTCTCACATAATTTACAGTATACCCAAACTTTCAGATAACTTGTAAAAAAAAAAGCTGCTCCTTCTATGACTTATATCTGACATATTTTTTGCATGCTGTATCTCTAAATCTCAGTTGTCCCTGAGCTGGAGGATGGAGACTAGCTACTCCTCATAGACTATATACATGGAGACAGCAGAATCTGCTTCCCAGCTCTTTCTCACTCACGCAGAATCCCCCAGAATCATTACATACTGTAGGACATTACAGCAGGGGTGTATACAAATCTTATAGGGTGTCATAGTAAAGTTTAGTATGGGCCCCCCTCCTCCACCAAGGTTCACATAATACATTACAAAATTGCCTTCCTGCAGCCACCACTAGGGGGAGCTCAGTGCATAGAAATATAAAGCTACTGTAAGCCCAGGGGCCTATATCTAGACATTTTTATACCGTAGGCAATGCCATGTCCATTAACCCTATGACCGGTGGGTCTGTATACTAGTCCTTGGCCCAGTCTTACAATGGTCTGTTGGTACAGACTGTTGACAACCTTGGTACTCGTCTTCACAGTCTAGTTGTGAAGGGAGTTTTCTACAGAAGCATACTAGATATTAATGGAAAATGTTCGGATCACAACTATGTGGATTTCAGGAGGAGACAGAAATATTTAAGCAGATGTTCCAAGCTCCTCTTCTCTTTCTCTCCAGAGACTACTCACTCGGATGGTTTTCATATTCTGGAGTTTTTCCCAGTGAATTATCTTCTAAAAAAAATTCCATACACATTTATATCTATTTGGATCCCAATTTAAAGCCATAGGGACAGATTTATCAAAACTGGTGTAAAGGAAAACTGGCTTGGTTGCCCATAGCAACCAATCAGATTCCACTTTTCATTTTTCAAAGCTCCTTTGAAAAATGAAAGGTAGAATCTGATTGGTTGCTACGGGCAACTAAGCCAGTTTTCCTTTACAGCAGTTTTGATAAATCTCCCTCATAGTGTCCCAATCTACCAGCCATATGACCAGGTCTTTTATTGGATGGTGCCCTATGAGGTGCCTTCTGCTGCACCCCATAGGATGTACTGGCATACCGTGTACAAATAACCAGAGCAGATAGTGCTATGTTAAGTGGTAAATTATTGCACTGGATGGTGCCCACAGTACCATAGCTTAGCCAAATAACACTGCCATATAGATGTCTAAATAACAATACCATACAGTGCCACCACCACCAATTACTCCAAAATTAACATACTGTACAGTGTGAAAGTAGCAGTTCCACATAATTTAATACTGCTATATTAATTATAATACCAATATATGGTGCTCAAATATAAGCTCCATATATACTAAGAGTGTAATACTGCTATAATTGTCTAAATAATACTGCTATGAGATTAATAGTAAGATCCTTGTTGGTCAAAAGTCTCAGGTATCAAACAATGAGACGATTAAATGTCCCACCTACTGCTACCTTCCCTACTTCCCCTTATGCTATTGCACTGAAACAGTAAGTGAGAAACTGCAGCTGCAGCCCCCTCCTGTCTCACATGCAGTCTCGCATACACTAAGAGGTACTGCAGCTGCATCCCCCTCCAGTGTCACAGAATAAAGTCTCACACACACTGAAGGATCCTGTAGTTGCATATCCCCCATGTCTCACATACTGCAGCTGCATCCTCCTCCTGTCTCAGAACATGCAGTCTCACATTGAGAGATACTGCAGCTGCATCCCCCTCCAATCTCAAATTATGCAGTCTCACGCTCACTGAGAATTACTGCAGCTGTACCATCCCCACCATACATTATGCAGTCTCACACACACTGATAGAAACTGCAGCTGCATCCCTCTTCAGTCTCACACACACTAAGAGATACTGCAGCTGCATTCCCCTCCTCTCTCATATTATGCAGTCTCACATACACACTAAGAGATACTGCTGCTGCATCCCTCTTCAGTCTCACACTATGCAGTCTCACACAAACTGAGAGATACTGCAGCTGCATCCCCTCCTCTCTCATATTATGCAGTCTCACACACACTGAGAGAAACTGCAGCTGCATCCCTCTTCAGTCTCATATTATGCAGTCTCACACACACACACACTAAGAGATACTGCAGCTGCATCCCCCTCCTCTCTCATATTATACAGCCCCACACTCACTGAGAGTTACTGCAGCTGTACCCCCATCATACATTATGAAGCCTCACACTCACTGAGAGAAACTGCAGCTGCATCCCTCTTCAGTCTCACAATTTGCAGTCTCACACACACTAAGAGCTACTGCAGCTGCATCCCCCTCCTCTCTCATATTATGCAGTCTCACACACACTAAGAGAAACTGCAGCTGCATCCCTCTTCAGTCTCACATTATGCAGTCTCACACACACTAAGAGATACTGCACCTGCATCCCCCTCCTCTCTCATATTATGCAGTCCACAACTGCATCCCCCTCCTCTCTCATATTATGCAGTCTCACACACACTAAGAGAAACTGCAGCTGCATCCCTCTTCAGTCTCACATTATGCAGTCTCACACACAATAAGAGATACTGCACCTGCATCCCCTCCTCTCTCATATTATGAAGTCTCACACACACTAAGAGAAACTGCAGCTGCATCCCTCTTCAGTCTCACATTATGCAGTCTCACACACACTAAGAGATACTGCAGCTGCATCCTCCTCCAATCTCAAATTATGCAGTCTCACACTCACTGAGAATTACTGCAGCTGTACCCCCCATCATACATTATGCAGTCTCACACACACTGAGTGATACTACAGCTGCATCCCCTGCATTTCTGTCTTTTATTTACTGTATTATTGCAGACATAATCAAATTTATTACAAAAATGTCACATAAAAGCTGCATAAACTAAAAACAAGGACAAATTGGAAATACTGCAGCTGCATCCCCCTCCTGTCTCACAATTTGCAGTCCTACACACTGAGAGGTATTGCAGCTGCACCCCCCTTCTCTACTTCCCATATTATTACAGACATAATGAAATATATTACAAAAACATCACATAAAAATTAGCTGAAAAACTCAAAACTAGCATAATAATAACTTCACCCTATGTTCTACTTTAACACCTGGGACCTGAGGCATGTATTTTTACAGGATGTTTTCAGTATGTGCACGCAGTAGGTTTTATACCGAAATGCTAAAATAACGTGAAACCAAAGCAACTAGATATACAGTACTTACCTCAGGAATTCTGTATTTTGCAGCTTTCTTTGGGGCACATTTATTAATACTGGCGTGTCACATGGCGGGCTTCATCAAAAGTCCTTTTTAGTAAATTGCGCCAAATGGGCGCACACCTGGTACTATTTTATGGCGTGTTGTAATGTTTATGCCCCGCCTCTTCATGTTTAGCCCCACCCACTTTTGCAACCCATGTCCTCAGGTTGTGTGTGGTACTGCAGCTCAGCCCTACTCACCTCAAGCTGTGATACCAGACACAACCCATGGACAGGTGTGGCGCCATTTCTGGAAGAGGGCAGCCATGTTGTTCTAATTCTGTACAACCCCTTTAAACAGCGTGGACTCCAGACTGATACATTGTAGAGAACTATCAATACAGGAGGGTGATGTATGTTTAATGCACTGCAAAGACTTGATGCAATAGTAGCAAACCCTCTGCTGTGAGAGGTATTAGGTCTGGGCAGGTTTCGCTACAACAACATTAAAAATGTTCCCATTCACAGACAGCAAGCAAAGATTATTTAACCCTAGTGACCTCCATCATACACAGGGAGACTTAAAGAGGTTTTCCGGGAGTTAACTACTGATGACCTATCCTCAGGTTCAAAAAAATGAATAAAAGTGATCAAGAAGTCTTACAAACACCAAAATGGTATCGATAAAAATGACAGATTCTTCATGCAAAAAATGAGCCCTCACACCGTTCTGGGGTCCGAATACGGTCATGCAACGTACAAAAATGTGTTTTTTTTCCAAAGTTTTTATTTTTCTTTTAATTAAAATACAAGAAAAACTATACAAATGTAGTATCGCTGTAACCGTACTGACCAGAAATGAGATTAAATGATGCCATTAGGAAAGTATAAACTTGTCATTAAAAAAAAGTCATAAGGCTATGTGAAAGGAAAAATAAAATAGCAATGGCTTCTGGAAAACAGGGATTGAAAATGAAAGCGAAAAAATGGAAAATTGAAAATGAAAATGGAAAATAAAAAGTTATCAAAAAGTCTTACAAACACCAAAATGGTATCCATAAAAATGACAGATTCTGTCTGCAAAAAATGAGCCCTGACACAGTTCTGGGGTCCGAATTTGGTCATGCAATGTACAAAAATGTGTTTTTTTTTTCAAAGTTTTTATTTTTCTTTTAATTAGAATACAAGAAAAACTATAGAAATGTGGTATCGCTTTAATCATACTGCCCAGAGAATAAAGGGAACAGGTCAGTGGAATTGTTTTTTTTTTTTTTTTCAATTCCACCCCATTTGGGATTTTTACAGCTTCCCACTACATCCTGTGCAATTTAAAATGATGTCATTAGAAAAAAAAATTCATAAGGCTATGTGAATGGAAAAATAAAATAGTTATGGCTTCTGGAATGCAGGGAGTGAAAAATGAAAACGAAAAAAACAATGGAAAATTGAAAATGAAAATGGAAAATAAAAAGTGATCAAAAAGTTTGCAAACACCAAAATGGTAACAATAAAAATGACAGATTCTGCCTGCAAAAAATGAGCCTTCACACAGTTTTGGGGTCCTAATATGGCCATGCAATGGTAAAATGGTGCCATTAGAAAGCACAAACAAAAAAAAAGTCATAAGGCTATATGAAAAGAAAAGTAAAAAAGTTATGGCTTCTGGAAAGCAGGGAGTGAAAATGAAAACAAAACAAAAAAAAAGGAAAATTGCCTGATTCTTAAGAGGTTCGTGATTGTGGCTTCCACTGGTCTCCACTGGGTTCATATAAATCGATTTCTGCCGTGTTTAAACATGGGCGCCATATTAGGGCCCACCCTCTGTGTGTATAAGATCTTAAGGGCCCTGTTTTATTAGGGGTCCTTTATTGTGAGAGCTTGGGACCACCGTAAAGATCCTCTGGGACTCCGGTGCGCCGGTCCGACCCTGTGTGGATCTGTAACGCAGCCTTGTGCATGAATCGTTACAGCATAGCATCTGGCCCTAAGCCTTAACCCTTTGTGTGAGAACTATGTGGAGTATGCATTGTTGCATGGTTTGCATTGTGTTTGCGTTGTGAGTATTGTGTTTGCATTGTGTTTGCGTTGTGAGTATTGTGTTTGCATTGTGTTTTCTCTGCCATCAAGAAGTCAAATATGTATTACTGAGCGTCAAAAAAGATGCAGAAGTTGTACCCGTAAGAGAAGAGGAGGGTGACAGGTGAATTTGGAGGAACAGGGACAGAAGAGACACAGGGGGACAAAGAGGGGAGCGAGACAAAGGGACATTGAAGTAGGGGGAGGGGAGAGAAAGGACTGAGAGCCAGGCAAGTGTTTCTGGTCCCGTCTGGTCCACAGTCCCATGTGTCACACATGTGACAGTCTCTAAAACCACAGGAAGCATCACAAGCTACAAAGAGAAAGAGGTAGAGACTTAGCAAGAATCACAGAGATTATACTAGGAGAGGGAGGGGGGAAGAGACAGCCAACTGGCCCATAGACTGACCCAGGGACTGGGGAAGAGAGTAAGGAGAAAGTGCCAGAGACACGCAACAGCCATAGCTAATCCTGCAGGGGGAAAGCAGAGCCAGGAACAAGGCTTCTGACAGATGAAGAGACTGCAAGAGAAGGAGAGACTGGCAGGAGAGAGAGTGTGAGTAAGAAGAGACAGCGAGCGAGAGACTACAGGGAGACGCGCTCCAGAGCAGAGCTTCCCAGTCTGAGGGGAACACCCAGTGTCAGTAGGGGGGCTGGTGGAGCACGGTGTATGGGGGTACTTTGATGTAATTTATTTGAGTAGGGGGTTAGAAATATTTGGAAATGCTGTTATAGAGTAGCCCGGGGTCATCGCCTGTCCAGAATAGAGAGGGCACACAAAGAGAGATGACCAGGGACCTGGGACAGAGAAGAAGGAACAGTCTATATAGTCTGGGGATAGATAGATAGATAGATAGATAGATAGATAGATACGGATAGATAGATACGGATAGATAGATAGATTGATAGATAGATACCATAGATAGATAGATACCGTAGATAGATAGATTAGATGAGATAGAAAGATGATATGAGATAGATATTAGGTAGATGATACGAGGTAGATATTAGATAGATAGATAGATAGATAGATAGATAGATAGATAGATATAGATCCATTCCCAGTCCTAACCCAATTATTTCCTACTTGCTTTGGAAATGCTAATAAGTATTTAGTCCTGCCAATAAAGCTTATTTGAATTACATAGATATGAGATAGATAGATAGATAGATAGATAGATAGATAGATAGATAGATAGATCAATAGACAGAAAGCTTTTTGATTACAATACCCTCAAGTCACCATGAGCACATTGTTCCTTTCCTGCCCTACCTCTCCTCTCTGCACCCCCAGCCCCTCCTCTACCAATGTTGGCCCTTCTCCCCCCGGTGCCCCGGCCCCTGGTTCCACTGCTTTTCCTTGTCCTTCCCGAGGCTTTCTCCGCAGCCTTCGGATCCTATACCACATTCTGGAAGAAGAAGGTGGTGGCCGGGTGCATGTGCAGGATATTGAAGGACTTTGGGGTGGACCAAGCGTTCTCGCAGGCGTCCCTCAGGCTCTTAGAGATGCAACCGCTTCAAGTGGAGGTTACCTAAGTTTTCCTCGACTGGTGAGGGGGCTTACCCAAGCGCTGAGAGCAGGAGACCCTCAAGACCCAAGCTGCACCAAGGAAGAGGGGTGAGTCTGAGAGCTCTGATGGATCTTTCTTCTAACATTGGATATCTTCTACTTCTGGTCCCTTCATCCCCTCCTTCTCCTTCATCTGTCCTGTGCGGTCTCTCCGGTCTGACTCTTGTGTATCATGACCCTCTTTAATCTGCGCCATCTGTCTGGGTGTAATCTGTACATTAAGAGAAAAAGGGCTAAGCATGGAGGGATTATTACTTCATGGCAACAAAAAAATGACTTTGTAGGGTTTTAAAGGAGGTCTGTGGACCTTGTGGCCAGTAGGACTCCCACCAATGGCCTAAGAAAGTCCTACTGCTCTGGTCGGAGACTGTTGGACTCAATGACTTCTCATGGCAGAGGCTGGCTGAGTAGGGATCTCCAAAGCCAGGACTCCCTTTTTTAGGCAGTCTGCCATATACTATTGATATCCCATTTCACACACTAAAAAGTGGACAGCCCCTTTAACCTTGACCTTGACCATAGCATCATGGACATTTGTTATAGAGAGTCATAGCCTGGCTTTTTGTCACCTAGCCCTCTATCTCAATTCTTTGTCCAAGGGAGAGTGACTTTTGGTGCCACCATTGGCACTCAGCACCCAGGAAACATGTGCCACCATGGTACATGCAGAATATAGAAGACTGAAAGTTGCTTGGACCATATATGATCCAGACATGGTCAGAATGGATGGTGACCCACATGTTGTAGTGTGTATGACAATATCTACTACAAGGTGGACTGTCCTGGGCCTAATTCTACATGACTCATCTTCCTGCATCGGGTCTGAAGTTCACGATACTCTTCTCTTCTACAAGGGATAGGCAGGAAATGGGGGCAAAGAAGTGCTGGACCCGTCTGACCCCACAAGGTATGGAATATCTGATTGGTGGGGTCCGACTGCTGGAACCCCCACTGATCCTGATAATAGGGGTCCTGTTCCCCCATCTGAATGGAGCCACAGGCTGAGTGTAAGCATGGACACTCCATTTATTCTCTCCTGCCAGAGATGGCCAAAGGTAGGGGATAACTTCTAAAGTGGCACATACCTTATAACGTGAACCTGTCAGGTGATTTCTGCTCCGCTGTCTGAGAGCAGGGAGTGATAGAGAGAGAGACGCTGAGCTCTGGGATGTAGAGGTTGATATGGTTTGGAGGATTTATGAAGAGTAAATCCTGACAGGACTGCTAGGTGAGACAGTGAGAGTCCTGCTGACCCCGCCCACACAGGCATGAGTGACAGTCTGTTCTGTACACACAAGACAGAGAGGTGTCAATCAGCCACTGACCAAGAGAGGGGTCAGCAGGACTCTCACTGTCTCTCCTAGGAGTCCTGTCAGGATTTACTCTGCTTTTTTTTCATAAATCCTGCTCCAAATCAGATTTATTTCTTTCTCTCTCTTTTTTTCTCTTTCTTTCTTGTTCTTTCTTTCTTTCTCCTTTTTTCTTTCTTTCTCTTTTTTCTTTCTTTCTCTCTCTCTTTGTTTCTTTGTTTCTCCTTTTTCTATCTTTCCCTCTCTTTCTTTCTCTTTGTTTCTTTTTCTTTCTATTTTTCTTTCTTTCCTTCCCTCCTTCTTTCTTTTTCTTCTCTACCTCTCTTTATTTATCACTCTTTCTAGTTCTGTCTTTCTCTCTTCTTACTTTCTTTCACTCTCTTTGTTTCTTTTCTTTCTTCCTTTCTCTCTTTCTTTTCTCTACCTCTCTTTATTTCTCATTCTTTCTTGTTCCTTCTTTCTCTCTTTTTTTCTTTCTTTCCCTCTCTTTCTTTCTTTCTTTCTTTCTTTCTTTCTTTCTTTCTTTCTTTCTTTCTTCCTTTCTCTCTTTCTTTCTCTACCTCTCTTTATTCTCATTCTTTCTTGTTCCTTCTTTATCTCTTTTTTTCTTTCTTCTCTCTTTCTTTCTTTCTTTCTTTCTTTCTTTCTTTCTTTCTTTCTTTCCCTCTTTTTTTCTTTCTCTTTCTATCTTAGTTTCATAGAATAAAGAAAGTGACTTCCGATCAACACTAAAGCGATGTAACATTGTGTCACGTGGTACAGCGGAGGATCAGAACGAATTCCTATAAAGAATTGTGTCACTGCATCATTTAACACGACATGCTTAAGATCTCTGCTTGTTGTCGGTGAAAGGAAACATTCTGATTTAGATCCATAAGCAGAAAACTCCTCTGTATCAGTCTGGGCACCTGCTGTCCTACCTTTTCCATACGTACAGTCAGTATAGGTCCTGTGGGGTGATGAAATTACCAGGCTCCATAACGCGGCGGTCCTGGAGATGACAATCTGTCTGCGGTCAGCCCTGAAGTGAACTCTTAATTTCATCAGAACAGATGCAGGTTCATAAGATGGGAACAGATGGAGAGATCAAAACATTAATTACTGAGAGAGGAATATCAAGCCTCTTATAATAAATGTCCTTCTTAAAAGCGCAGCTCTCAGCCTGGCGACGGGGGGGTCGTAAACCACAAGTGATGTCTCTCTCTGTCTGTCTCTCAGGGTCTAAGGCTGTCACCCGTTCCCAGAGCATCAACCATGACGTTGCCTCCGCCGCGCGCCTCACACGCCAGGAGCAGAGAATACGGCGTCATACACTTACAAGCGGGATCGACTACAACACGGTACCTGCCAATGCCAAGCAATTGTGTGTATTACTGTCTCTAATCTGTGGGGTGCATAGAGGAGAGGGGCCCCAAACGCAATCTGTGCATCCCCCCCCAATATGGTGCTACTCAGTACAGGAGGGTCTGATGTTTGTTCCCTGCTCCAAATCCTTTCCATGACCCCTGGGCCAATTAATTCTCATTATCAGGTTCCTCAGGGGAGGGGACTCTTATACAGGTTCTTGCCAGCCAATAGCAAAGAGGATAAGCCCAAGAAGAACAAGAAGCCATCTCCTTAGTGTTTTTGGCAGGACCTGAGGTCTTGTTGATTTCCATTGGGCTGCTATGTGGTGGCATACCTTTTATTGTGCACCTGTACAAACGCATAAAACATGAGGGCCAAAGTGCGACATATGCCACTGTGGCACCATACAGCGCCATATGTCATAGCCCTCCATCAGACATCTATGTGTGTGAACAGAGCCTAATACATTATGTATTGTGTCCGGAAACAAACATTGATCCAAAGTCTGTTCCCACCAGCGTTTTAGGGTCCAGATTAAGGCCACCCATCGTGGTTCTCCTGAACCTCACACTGGCCTCTATGGGGATCTAAATTTGCTTTAGTAGTAGCTTGTAAGGATCCGGAGCTTGCAGCCCTAAAATGCTGCCATATAACATCAGTCTGAAGTGGGCCTTGTTGTGTCCTCGGGTTTGGTTCTCTGAGTTTCTTCATTTAGTTAAACAATTTGCGTCATTTCAACGACGCCCCTCTAGGATCTAACAGGACAGTAGATGGGGGCACACTCTTAATCCTGATCCTCTAACAAGGTATCTACCTACCACTCATTTCTTCATCATCAGTGACTGTAAAGATATTGCAGACTTAGATTCGTGCTGCATGCTGTGCAAAAATGGGTGTCTTCCCAGCATGCAGCGGGTCCCCTATATTCGGTATAATCAGCCGTACTGTCCAATAGTCATTATACAGAGTGGGCCATTTCTATGGATAGACCTAAATAAAATGGGAATGGTTGGTGATATTAACTTACTGTTTATGGCACATTAGTATATGGGAGGGGGGAAACTTTTCAAGATGGGTGGTGACCATGGCGGCCATTTTGAAGTCGGCCATTTTGGATCCAACTTTAGTTTTTTCAATGGGAAGAGGGTCATGTGACACATCAAACTTATTGAGAATTTCACAAGAAAAACAATGATGTGCTTGGTTTTAACATAACTTTATTCTTTCATGAGTTATTTATAAGTTTCTGACCACTTATAAAATGTGTTCAAAGTGCTGCCCATTGTGTTGGATTGTCAATGCAAACCTCTTCTCCCACTCTTCACACACTGATAGCAACACCGCAGAAGAAATTCTAGCACAGGCTTCCAGTATCCATAGTTTCAGGTGCTGCACATCTCGTATCTTCACAGCATAGACAATTGCCTTCAGATGACCCCAAAGATAAAAGTCTAAGCGGGTCAGATCGGGAGACCTTGGGGGCCATTCAACTGCTACATGATGATGTGTTTCCCTCTTTACGCACCGAAGCTGGCACGTTCCCTGAGATTTTCCAGCAAAATGGTGCACCACCACATTATGGGTGTCAGGTCCGAGCATTCCTGGATGAACAGTTTCCTGGAAAGTGGATTGGTCGTCGTGGGCCAATTGAATGGTCTCCCGATCTGACCCCCTTAGACTTTTATCTTTGGGGTCATCTGAAGGCAATTGTCTATGCTGTGAAGATACGAGATGTGCAGCACCTGAAACTACGGATACTGGAAGCCTGTGCTAGCATTTCTTCTTTCTTTCTGAGTTTTGGTTCTCTGAGTTTATTAATTTTGTGTTATTTCAACGACCCCCCCCCCCCGGGACATTAGATGGGGGCACACTGTAGTAGTTCCAGACCCACTAACAAAGTATACCTGCCACTTAATTTTTCATTGTACAGTGTAGGTAACCATTTACATCAAAGATACTGCAGCCGTAGGTCTGTGCTGCATGCTGTGCAAAAACCGGGGGAGGGGGGGGGCTCCCAGCATGCAGTGGGTCCCCTATATTCGGTACAATCAGCCGTACTGTACAGCAGTCATTATATTATAATGTGTCCTTACTAAATATGGAATACTTTGAGACAAATCGCAGGATGCGAGGACTTCTCCAGCCTCGGCGCAGCATGCAGCACGGACCTGTAAGAGGAGGCAGCATTCATTGAGGTCTATGCAACTCTGCCTGATTTTGTAGGTGAGGGTGCACTATAATGAGACTTTAGTCCATGAAGGTTCTATGCGTAGTCCTGTGTGAGTGAGTTGATGATGGGGGGTGTAGTACTGTGCGGCAGTATCACACATGATTAGCTTAGATACAACAGTCCTGGAATTTTTACGTGTCTTGGTGCTCAGTCCTCTCCGCTCTCTCGTTCTTGTTTCGACCACCTCTTCTCAGTCGGTTCCTCTCATCATGGAGGCCTAGGAGCGGCAGGAGAGGGTGGGTGACAGGGGCAGTGAGAGGGTAGACAGATAAGGGAGGGGTGGGAATGAGCGGTGACGAGGGAGTGTCAGCTCTGCTCGCATAACTTCACCATTCACACGGGGCTGCCGCTTGGAAGCAACAGGCGGACAAGTCTGTGCGGCTCTGGCCAGGAAGGGGGTCACTTAGGGAGACGACATCAAAGATCCAGGCGGGCGATGTAGGCATAGGGCAGGTGCAATCACACCGGTAATTTTAGGAGGAGGTAAATTACAGGGGGGCGGCCTGTGAGGGGGGGCTGAGGAAAGGCACAGAAAGAAGTGAAGGGGGGAGAGAAGTCCCAGTCACATGAAGTCGGGAAACCAAAGAGCCTCGTAAATACAGGGGGGTGGGGGCTGGGCGGCACATACAGGTATATACACCGACACGCCTAGAGCTCCTGAGGGAGGACATGCTCACACCCTGTGTTATACAGCTGCCTGTACAGTACACCGTCATCTGGTGACACACACGTATGCAGCCTGTATATAGACTGTCCCTAGCCCTGTACACACAGTGCGGCAGATACACAGATGTCATATTACATGTGATGTGTGAGGACACATATCTTGTATGGCTGTACACGCTGCTTACACCATCCTCATCCTCCCCCTGCACAACAGCCGAGAGGCCCTGACCTTCTACCTGTGGGTGAGTGTACAGTACAGGGGCTAGGGGATGTGTATAGTATCTGTCTATTATCTATCTATCTATCTATCCATCTATCTATCTACTGTATCTATCTATTATCCATCTATCTATATCTCTACTATCTATTATCTATCTATTATCTATCTATCTATCTATCGATCATCTATCTATCTATCTATCTCATATCTATTATCTATCTATCTATCTATCTATCTATCTATCTATCTAATATCTATCTATCTATCTAATATCTATCTATCTATCTATCTATCTATCTATCTATCTATCTATCTATCTATCTATTATCTATCTAATATCTATCTTATCTATCTATCTATCTCATATCTGACTAATATCTATCTATTATCTATTTATATCTCTACTATCTATTATCTATCTATCTATCTATCTATCTATCTATCTATCATCTATCTCATATCTATCTATTATCTATCTAATATCTATCCTATCTATCTATCCTATCTATCTATCTATCTATCTATCTATCTATCTATCTATCTATCTATCTAATATCTATCTATTATCTATCTATCTATCTTATCTTATCTATCTATCTATCTATCTATCTATCTATCTATCTATCTATCTATCTATCTATCTATCTCATATCTATCTATCTATCTATCTATCTTATCTTATCTTATCTTATCTTATCTTATCTATCTATCTCATATCTATCTATCCACCCATCTCTCTGTCTATTATCTCCTGTTCTGTCACACTTTATCTCTCTGACTGTCCGTTCCCTGCTGACACACACTGTAAATCAGTTAATCCGATGGGGGTTGTAATAGCCCAGTGTGTGGTAGATTCAGTGCTGCCTGATACACATTAAGGTCTGTACTGTTACAACTGTCATTTTTTTTTTACCATTGACGACACTGGACATGTTTATTGCCCCGACTGCCGTGTGAGTGTCCGCAGCCCTGTACATTACCAGTGACTGTACTTTATGGACGGTATGAGCCATGGCATCATCATGTCTGAGTCATACGTGCTCCACAACATTACTCCATCAATCCATATGAAAACAGCGCCGCCCTATCTGCTGCAACATGTTACTGCAACTAGAAGTTACAAATTCAGAAAATGACCTAAAGGGGTATTTCAGTTACAACAAATTATCCCCATATTATCCACAGGATAGATGATAACTATCAGACTGGTGGGGGTCCTATGGCTGGGACCCCCACGATTATGAAAATGGGGGGCCCAGCCCGTACCCTGTGGAGCCCCCCCTGTTCTAGTGATCAATCTGATAGTTATAAGCAGAATACCCCTTTAAGGATCCATCATTTATTATTGGACTGTATTGTTAAATCATCTTCAGGGATACTGTGCTGCTAAGGCCGTGTATCTAAGCCTGTCATGTGTGATACTGCCTCAGATAATCTCACAGGACTACTCCTCCCATCGGAAACTTAATTTTTTAATATGTTGTATAACTTCTTTTTTTTTTTTTTTTTTTGCAATTTTCAAGAATTAGTGATAATAGTAAAGAAAACGCTCTCCAACCTGTCATAAGACTACAACTCCCAGCAGGTCTTGACAACCGTAGGAGAGAGCCACAGGGTGGAACCCACTGCAGAGAACTGTCTGTGGTCCAATGTCTCCATGTGAGGGACCTCAGGTCCTGATGGTCACTAGCAATTTATCCTTGTCTTTGGGATCTGCGGCTGTGTCAGCCGAATCATCCCATGGGTGAAGGGAGTCATGTGTCTTCTAGGTGTAGGCAAGGAAGTCGCCTAATTACAATTCCCTAATCCCGAGGTGACAGGACCATCTGTAGGAAGCCTTCTCTGGTAATCGTGAGGATAAAGTACGGTGACAGCCATCATCTCAGAGGCCTCCACCAATACTTGTCATATGAATCATTGTGGAATGGGAACAATTCATTAGCAGAACCCGAATAATTACAGAATTTCCGTGTAGAGATGAGCGAATCTATTCGCCGCTTCGTAGATTTGATACAAATCTTCCTTATTTCCTACACGGAAGTGAATCCGAATCTTTTCAGATTCACTTCGGAAGATTCTTCTTAAATCTTTGTACGCTAGCGCTACGTACGCATTATATAATTTTTGTGCTAATGAGTACGTATTCAGTAAAGTAGAGTACTTTTACTGTACTTTCGTTATTTGTGCGAGCCTAGACAATAATACGCTAAAGCTTCGTGCGCACTTTGTACACTCATGCGTAACGCAACTTTGACCAAATCGAATCTTATCCGAGACAAATCTTTTTAAAAATTCGGTGAATATTCGGCATTTCCGAGAAAATAACCACAGAGGAGCTGACACTTCTCATGAGGGTCCTACATTCCTCAGTTCTGTGATACTTTACTTATGTTACCAGCCTGATACATTCCTACTGTCATCGCTGGTTAAAATACATATAGAATATCTATCTATCTATCTATCTATCTATCTATCTATCTATCTATCATCTATCTATTATCTATCTATCTATCTATCTATCATATCTATTTATCTCATATCTATCTATCTATCTATCTATCTATCTCATATCTATTTATCTCATATCTATCTATCTATCTATCTATCTATCTCATATCTATTTATCTCATATCTATCTATCTATCTTTCTATCTATCTATCTATCTATCTCATATCTATTTATCTATCTATCTATCTATCTATCTATCTCATATCTATTTATCTCATATCTATCTATCTTTCTATCTATCTATCTATCTATCTATCTATCTATCTATCTATCTATCTCATATCTATTTATCTCATATCTATCTATCTATCTATCTATCTCATATCTATTATCTATTTATCTATCTATCTATGTATCTATCTATCTATCTCATATCTATCTATCTATCTATCTATCTATCTATCTATCTATCTATCTATCTATCTATCTATCACATCTCGTTATGTTGAGGCCTTATGCTAAAATAAAAAATAAAAATACCCCATAATGAGAAAGTGAAAACAGAATGTTTGAAATTTTTTGCTAATTTATTGATTTTATTTACTTAAGGAATATTCAAAATCTTGCATTAACATAAGTATTCAGGCCTTTACTCCCTATACTTATGATAGAGGATCCTAATCATATTGTAAGGATAGGAACAATTCATTAACAGAATGGGGAATGGTTACAGAATTTCTATAAGAAGCTTCCAAGAAAATAACCACAGAGGAGCTGACACTTCTCATGAGGGTCCTACATTCCTCAGTTCTATGATACTTTACTTATGTGACCTGCCTGATACATTCCTACTGTCATCGCTGGTTAAAATATACATTTGTTATATTATCTATCTATCTATCTATCTATCTATCTATCATCTATTTTCTAGATGTATTATCTATCTATCTATCTATCTATCTATCTATCTATCTATCTATCATCTATCTATTATCTATCTATCTATCTATCTATCTATCTATCTATCTCATATCTATTTATCTCATATCTATCTATCTATCTATCTATCTATCTATCTATCTATCTATCTATCTCATATCTATTTATCTCATATCTATCTATCTATCTATCTATCTATCTATTTAGCTCATATCATTCTATCTATCTAATCATATCTATCTATCTATCTATTTATCTATCTATCTATCTATCTATCTATCTATCTATCTATCTATCTATTATCTATTTATCTCATATCTATCTATCTATCTTCTATCTATCTATCTATCTATCTATCTATCTCATATCTATTTATCTCATATCTATATCTATCTATTCTATCTATCTATCTATCTATCTATCTATATCTATCTATATCTATCTATCTATTTATCTATCTATCTATCTATCTATCTATCTATTCTATCTATCTATCTATCTATCTATCTATCTCATATCTATTTATCTCATATCTATCTATTATCTATCTATCTCATATCTATCTATCTATCTATCTATCTATCTATCTATCTATCTATCTATTATCTATCTATCACATCTCGTTATGTTGAGGCCTTATGCTAAAATAAAAAATAAAAATACCCCATAATGAGAAAGTGAAAACAGAATGTTTGAAATTTTTTGCTAATTTATTGATTTTATTTACTTAAGGAATATTCAAAATCTTGCATTAACATAAGTATTCAGGCCTTTACTCCCTATACTTATGATAGAGGATCCTAATCATATTGTAAGGATAGGAACAATTCATTAACAGAATGGGGAATGGTTACAGAATTTCTATAAGAAGCTTCCAAGAAAATAACCACAGAGGAGCTGACACTTCTCATGAGGGTCCTACATTCCTCAGTTCTATGATACTTTACTTATGTGACCTGCCTGATACATTCCTACTGTCATCGCTGGTTAAAATATACATTTGTTATATTATCTATCTATCTATCTATCTATCTATCATCTATTTTCTAGATGTATTATCTATCTATCTATCTATCTATCTATCTATCTATCTATCTCATATCTATCTATCTATCTACAAAAACAGAAAACCCAGCAGCACAGTTAGAAAAAAGATGTGGGTGCAAGTCCTCAGGACACTTGATAGATGAATCCACTTTAGATAAATCCACAGAAAATAAGGCAGCACTCCAATAAATGGTGAAACGGTGAGGACCCTTTAATTACCCTTGGCAACGTTTCAGCCCAACGCCCATCTATCTATCTGCTGGAATTATCGCTCTAAGTTGTCACAAAACTTCACATTTTAGGCCATGCCCCATTTCCCACCAAGACCAGGGGTGCTCCTAGCCTTTCTGCTGCCTGAGGCTAAAACTGAAATGGCACCCCTTCCTTCCCAAAGCCAATTTGTTAACCTAACCCCTTCCCTTCAGCCCCTTCAGCTGCCCCTCTCTTGCTCCCTACCTGGTGCTGCCCGAAGTGATCGCCTCACTTGGCCTCATTGGTGGTGCACCCCTGACCAAGACATGCCCCTTGTCAAGCTGTAGAGAATTTTCTCCAAACTAAATACACCAAAAATGCGCCAAGTCACACTAGCTTGTGCCAAATTGAGATTTTGGTGGAGTCAACGACAAGGTCTAGGTGCACCCACATTGGTAAATCTGGGCCAATAATTTTACTGACCTTTATAATGTTATTCCGGATTCCTGCATACGTCCCTGTATCGTGTGTAGACATATTCTGAGAATTCAAGACATTCATGTTGTGTAATAAAAATGTCAGTGAATCATTGCTTCATACTGGATTTACCCCTATGATCTGCCCCCACCACTACGGTATTTATGACCTGAAAAGCTCCTTCTAAAGTCTCATTGTATTCCGTGGTAGGACTCATGTGTCCACGGTACGTAAAAATGTGTTGTGTAGTTGTACATGTATCTAAGCACAACCTTACTATCCGGCCGCACAACGTTCGAGTCTTGGGACAGAGTGTGCAGGTTTTGGAGTCACCTTGGCCTTACCTAGGAGCAGGGGCAGAGCTAGAGGCTCATGGGCCCTGGTGCAAGAGTCCAGCTTGGGCCCCCCTTCCCTCAGTGGTTTGTAGCCACATAGCCTTTGTATTTCCTGGGGCAAAAATTGAAGCAGCACCACCCCATGCCAAATTCTTGACCTAACCCCTTCCCTCCAGCCAGAAATGTAACTTGACCAGCATGGACTTTCAATAATACCGGTGTCTCCTTATGCAGCACAAGGGTTTTTGGGCCCCCTCAGGTTCCTGGGCCCGGTAGAGACTGCTACCTCTGCACGCCCTATAGCTACGTCCCTACCTAGGAGAAATCCACAGTGTAGTTGGCTGTTGGCTTCAGACGCCCTCAGGTAGGCTATCAGCACTATGTCCTCTATCGATGCATCTGAGAAACCGTGGACCTCTCTTCTGACGGCAGCTGAGAGAGAACTGGGAGCATAGCAACATGAGATCTCAAGTTCTTCCAATACTTTCAAAAACTTCTTCCGTGCCTCCCAGTGTTGTTTCTCTGTCTACGTTCTCTGCTGTGAACACTCTCAGCAAGATCTGGCCTTGAATTATAATTGGAGCTATAAACCCAAGAGGATCATACTGTAGATACTGTTCATGACAGACAAGACTCCTCGCTTAGTGAAAGGATTGTCAAAGGTTGACACTTGGAATGTAATTGTGTCTTGCTTGGTGCCCCACAGCAAACCCAGGCTGGGATGAATGGGAGGAGTATCAGAACCGAGATCAAGGTCCTCTAAGTTGGTAGCATGATCGACAGAGGGAAATGCATTCATTACCTCAGGTCTGTTGGAAATACAGTGCCTTGCAAAAGTATTCACCCCCTGGAACTTTTCAACCTTTTGCCACATTTCAGGCTTCAAACAAAAAGATATAACATTTTACATTTTTGTTGAAGAATCAACAACAAGTGGGTCACAATTGTGAAGTGGAACGAAATTTATTGGATCATTTAAACTTTTTTTGTAATAATGAAACTTAAAAGTGGGGCGTGCAAAATTATTCGGCCTCCTTACATTAATACTTTGTTGCACCACCTTTTGCTGCGATTACAGCTGCAAGTCTCTTGGGGGATGTCTCTATCAGTTTTGCACATCTAGAGACTGAAATTCTTGCCCATTCTTCCTTGTAAAACAGCTGGAGCTCTTTGAGGTTGGATGGAGACGTTTGTGAACAGCAGTTTTCAGCTCTTTCCACATATTCTCAATTGGATTCAGGTCTGGACTGTGACTTGGCCATTCTAAGACCTGGATATGTTTATTTTTGAACCATTCCATTGTAGATTTTGCTTTATGTTTGGGATCATTGTCTTGTTGGAAGATAAATCTCCGTCCTAGTCTCAGTTCTTTTGCAGACTCCAACAGGTTTTCATCCAGAATGGTCCTGTATTTGGCTCCATCCATCTTCCCATCAGTTTTAACCATCTTCCCTGTCCCTGCTGATGAAAAGCAGGCCCAAACCATGATGCTGCCACCACCATGTCTGACAGTGGGGATGGTGTGTTCAGGGTGATGAGCTGTGTTGCTTTTACCCCAAACATATCGTTTTGCATTGTTTCCAAAAAGTAGGATTTTGGTTTCCTCTGACCAGAGCACCTTCTTCCACATGTTTGGTGTCTCCCAGGGGCTTGTGGCAAACTGTAAACCAGACTTTTTATGGATATCTTTGAGAAATGGCTTTCTTCTTGCCACTCTTCCATAAAGGGCAGATATGTGAAGTGTTGGACTGATTGTTGTCCTATGGACAGACTCTCCCACCTCAGCTGTAGATCTCTGCAGTTCATCCAGAGTGATCATGGGCCTCTTGGCTCCATCTCTGATCAGTCTTCTCCTTGTTTAGAGGGACGGCCGGGTCTTGGTAGATTTGCAGTGGTCTGATACTCCTTCCATTTCAATATGATCGCTTGCACAGTGCTCCTTGGGATGTTTAAAGCTTGGGAAATCTTTTGGTATCCAAATCCAGCTTTAAACTTCTCCACAACAGTATCAGGGACCTGCCTGGTGTGTTCCTTGGTCTTCATGATGCAGAACCCTGAGACTATCACAGAGCAGGTGCATTTATACGGAGACTTGATTACACACAGGTGGATTCTATTTCTCTTCATCAGTCATTTAGGACAACATTGGATCATTCAGAGATCCTCAATCAACTTCTGAACTGAAAGTAAATGGGCCGAATAATTTTGCACGCCCCACTTTTCAGTTTTATTATTACAAAAAAAGTTTAAATGATCCAATAAATTTCGTTCCACTTCACAATTGTGACCCACTTGTTGTTGATTCTTCACCAAAAATTTAAAATGTTATATCTTTTTGTTTGAAGCCTGAAATGTGGCAAAAGGTTGAAAAGTTCCAGGGGACGGAATATTTTCGCAAGGCACTGTAATCTTGTGGAGTCAGGGGTTTACCACAGACATCATCCCCTGTGTTCTGGTAAGGAGATCAGTTGCTTCTTCAATGGTAGGTAAGGATTTAAAGGGAACCTGTCATCAACTTTATGGTGACCTCACTGAGGGCAGCATAAAATAGTGACAGAAATGCTGATTTCAGAGGTGTGTCACTCATGAGCTAAAAGTAAGTGGTTGCCGAGAACCAGCATCATTATCATTGCAGACTGGGTTTTGAAAAGAGTCACAGCCACCTGAGTCCTGGTTATTCATGAATTCCTGCTCTCCCCACCCACCTGCTGATGATTGACAGTCTTCTACCTAGTTTTCTCCCTTTCTGTCTAGGAGAGAACTGCCAATCATCAGCAGATAGGTGAGGAGAGAAGGGGATTATGAATAACCTTGACTCTTCTCAGGTAGATTTGACTCTTTTCAAGGCCTGTGCTGCAATGATTATGATGCTGGTTCTCGGCAACCACTTACTTTTAGCTTACGAGTGACACACCGCTGAAATCAGCATTTCTGTCACTATTTTGTGCTGCCCTCAGTGAGGTCAGCATAAGGTTGATGACAGGTTCACTTTAAGTCCATTATCTACATAAAAATTCTCAACAAACTTACAAGCGTCCAAATCATATTCCTTCTCGCCTTCCTGGACTGTCCTTCTTAATCCCTTGATTGCTACGGCAGGATAGGGGCTGTTGCCGAAGACATGTACCTTCATCTGTGACCTCATTGTTGACATTGTTGTCTTTGTGCCATGGGAACCTGAGATACATCCGAAGAACGTCTTCTCGACAAAGCAATGGAACAGTTGGTGGATGTTGGCCATTGCTGCAACAAGTTCTTGTCTGAGGTGGATTAGGGTTCTTATGAGGCTGTTGTTCAGATTGGGCCCAGTAAGGAGCAGGTTGTTGAGGGGGACACCTTCATACTAAGCGCTGGAATCGAACAACATTCTCATATGTTTAGGTTTGTGGGGTGATGCACCCCAAAGGATGGGAGATACCATCATTCTTCTCCTTCGTCTAGTGGTGCAGGTTCTACATGACCTCTAACAAATATATTCTGCATAAAGTCGACTAAATATTCCTACATTTCTGGTTTACTCTTCAAAGTCCGTTTTGAAGAAGATCATCTAGCAACTGCTTGCTGTAGATAGATTTTTGGCTAGCTTTGTTCTCGGAGAATGGAAGGGTAATAGTGCCACCCATTCAAACTCCTTGAACTCTTACTTGTTGGAACTTCTTATCATTTTTTGCAGGTGCCAATTTATTGTCATCACCTATTGAGCTAAAGAGTTCTGATTGAAGGCTGCCATTGCTGGAGAGGGTAGAATGAATGTTATCTTGAAGGTCATGACGTTGTTTACTGTTGATCGGCTTCTCTTTTACCCCCTAATGGGGTGGGCATGGTTGAAAATAAGTGCTGTGACTGTTTGGTAAGATGTGTCTTAAATGAGGAAATATCTCACTAGGCTTCTTCATCTTGCCTACACAAATGTTACCTATGATGACCCAGCTTAGGTCGAGGGGTTAGACAAATGGAGAATCATGAGGTCCATTGATTGTGTATACAGAGAATGTCTCTGCCCTGCAGAACTGGAATGTCTGCCTTATAGTCAAGAGCTGGCATTTCCTTGGATATAGCCCTCAGGTGGAGAGGGTCTTTGTAATTAGTCTTATGCAAAGATACACTCACCGGCCACTTTATTAGGTACACCTGTCCAACTGCTCGTTAACACTTAATTTCTAATCAGCCAATCACATGGCGGCAACTCAGTGCATTTAGGCATGTAGACATGGTCAAGACAATCTCCTGCAGTTCAAACCGAGCATCAGTATGGGGAAGAAAGGTGATTTGAGTGCCTTTGAACATGGCATGGTTGTTGGTGCCAGAAGGGCTGGTCTGAGTATTTCAGAAACTGTTGATCTACTGGGATTTTCACGCACAACCATCTCTAGGGTTTACGGAGAATGGTCCGAAAAAGAAAAAACATCCAGTGAGCGGCAGTTCTGTGGGCGGAAATGCCTTGTTGATGCCAGAGGTCAGAGGAGAATGGGCAGACTGGTTCGAGCTGATAGAAAGGCAACAGTGACTCAAATTGCCACCCGTTACAACCAAGGTAGGCAGAAGAGCATCTCTGAACGCACAGTACGTCGAACTTTGAGGCAGATGGGCTACAGCAGCAGAAGACCACACTGGGTGCCACTCCTTTCAGCTAAGAACAGGAAACTGAGGCTACAATTTGCACAAGCTCATCGAAATTGGACAGTAGAAGATTGGAAAAACGTTGCCTGGTCTGATGAGTCTCGATTTCTGCTGCGACATTCGGATGGTAGGGTCAGAATTTTGGCGTCAACAACATGAAAGCATGGATCCATCCTGCCTTGTATCAACGGTTCAAGCTGGTGGTGGTGGTGTCATGGTGTGGGGAATATTTTCTTGGCACTCTTTGGGCCCCTTGGTACCAATTGAGCATCGTTGCAACGCCACAGCCTACCTGAGTATTGTTGCTGACCATGTCCATCCCTTTATGACCACAATGTACCCAACATCTGATGGCTACTTTCAGCAGGATAATGCGCCATGTCATAAAGCTGGAATCATCTCAGACTGGTTTCTTGAACATGACAATGAGTTCACTGTACTCAAATGGCCTCCACAGTCACCAGATCTCAATCCAATAGAGCATCTTTGGGATGTGGTGGAACGGGAGATTCGCATCATGGATGTGCAGCCGACAAATCTGCGGCAACTGTGTGATGCCATCATGTCAATATGGACCAAAATCTCTGAGGAATGCTTCCAGCACCTTGTTGAATCTATGCCACGAAGAATTGAGGCAGTTCTGAAGGCAAAAGGGGGTCCAACCCGTTACTAGAATGGTGTACCTAATAAAGTGGCCGGTGAGTGTATGTCTAGTCAATGTATACCGCAAGGATCTACCAGAGTCCAGAGACATATCCTGGATGACCAATGCAACCAATCCCTTGTAAGATCCAAACTCTTCGATCTATTCAACCTTAAAGAGGCTCTGTCACTAGGTTTTAACCTATGTATTTAAATACATAGGTTAAAACCCCTTGACTTCTACAGTTAGAACATACCTTTATTGCAGAGTACAGCGCAGCGGTTGTGCTGAAAAAAGATCTTTAATCTTTATGTTAATGAGCCTTCGGAGCACCGGGGGGCGGGCTCTTTCTTCCTGAGCACCGCTTCTTCACCGCCCCCCGGGTCCCGAGGCTCTCTCCGATGCCGACGTCCACGCCCCTCTGAAATTGATTGACAGCGCTAGGCCGTTTGGCCTAGCGCTGAAATCCCGCCGGCGCATGCGCAGAAGCGCTTGCAGTGCCGAACACCGCAAGCGCTTCCATCCTTGTGCGCACGCGCTGTCACTTCGCTGAACCCGGAAGTGACGGCGCGTGCGCACAAGGATGGAAGCGCTTGCGGTGTTCGGCACTGCAAGCGCTTCTGCGCATGCGCCGGCGGGATTTCAGCGCTGTCAATCAATTTTCAGAGGGGCGTGGACGTCGGCATCGGAGAGAGCCTCGGGACCCGGGGGGCGTTGAAGAAGCGGTGCTCAGGAAGAAAGAGCCCGCCCCCCGGTGCTCCGAAGGCTCATTAACATAAAGATTAAAGGTCTTTTTTCAGCACAACCGCTGCGCTGTACTCTGCAATAAAGGTATGTTCTAACTGTAGAAGTCAAGGGGTTTTAACCTATGTATTTAAATACATAGGTTAAAACCTAGTGACAGAGCCTCTTTAAAGGAGATGCTTGCCATTACACCTTGGGTACCTGTAGCAGTGTTACAGAGGTCTCTGTTGAAAGCCAGCGGACTTATGGTAGCTCCACAAACTTCTGTGCATGAGTAAGATACAGTAGTAGGATTTGTCGCTTGATCTAACTCCCCCTAACAGGAGGTGATGGTTCAGTACTTTCTTAAGATGGGTAAAGTGCTTGCATGTGGTCATCACTGTCGCATTCTATACGTTTAAGAACAGTCTTACAGTCTTTCTCAAAAAGTTCAGTAGAAGCACAACATCTGACACATAGCTCAACTTTCTTTGGAAGTCTTATGTGTTCTTTCTGAAGCCAATGTACTTCTTGAATGGGGATTTAGCTTCTTATGAATAGGCAATGGACAATTAGGGTTTTTAATATTCTCACCTTGATTGCTCTTGTCTGGAGCTAATGTGGGAAGAAAATCAGTCTTCACTGACATTGGACCTCTGCGATTCCAGTAATTAGAGAGTGGAGTTTCATACATAGGAGGAGGTGAAGCAGAACCAATCACTGTAGGAGAAGCTCGGGTCATTTTTGGACTCTGCAATATTCCTTAGAAACTCTCAGAAGTAGGAAAATGAAGAAAAACAGACTTGATATTCCCTTTTGTATCTTGACTCAAGGGTAGTCCACTTTTCTTGATCACTGTATGGCAGCTTAGAAGCTTTTGGGTTTACCTTACAAGCAGTCAGGGCTGGATTGATCATAGACCCTACCGGGAAATTTCACGATGGGCCCATGTCGATGCCAAGGGGGCCATTAAAGCCCTCCTCAGGCCATTGGGTATGTAACAATCTGACTCTCCCAACATTAAGCATCAGGTACTTATGATGCCCTCCTGATTTCAACCGTATTACCATTATCTGGACAGTGATACCGTGTGACCGATTATCTGCGACCAGCACAGGGCACCATGGCTTCCTGCCCCACTTTTGGGCTGAACATGCCTACCTTTTGGATGGTCCAATTTTAATTTTTTTTCCAAGACCACTTAAGTTGCTACTCCACCCCTGCAAGTGGTGTCCAGGTAACGGAAACCAGATAGGTGAGTGTCTACCTTGGCCAGCTGGAGCTCTAAGACTAGATCTCTGAACTGTTGGAATTTCTGATCGTCCTTGCTGGATATTTTTGGAAAAACCTTGAAGACATTTAAACAGAGCACTCTCTGTGCCTTCAAGACTGTCATAGTGAGTTCTGCTGCTGGATTATTGATATGTGCAGATCTGAGTATCTTGACAAGTTGTACACTGCACTGTGGGCCAAGCCATCTGACTAGCAGGTCTAGCTCTTCAGCAGCTGCAATGCAAAGATCACCAGTTGCTCTTTTGAAGGCACATTTCCATCCTCTGTAGTCCTCAGGCTGGTCGTCAAACCTAGTGAGGCCTGTTTTCGTGAGATTGAGATGGACCATGTATCTTGCAAATGTCTGTCTTCTCTGACTTTAGGCAAAAAAATTGTAGACTTAGTAGTGATGATCATATTGTTTGTGGTAACCTGGCTGAGGAACATATGGAGTGTAAGAATTTGACCCAAGAGCTGGTTTAAAGTCTACAGATCTAACTACATGTGGAACTGGGCCATTGTGGTTGCCAGGGGCTTGATCACTTGCTGGCATATTGGTTTGGACTGTCCACATACGCCCAGTGGACACTGGAACCTGTATTTTCACAGGTACTGGAGTTTTTTTTACAAGTTACGGTATGCAGTGCTACAGTCGACTGTTGGGCCGATATTTAGGAAGAACTTTTGAGGTCACGAATGGCGGTTAGAGCGGATTATGGGAGTAAATTCTGCTGTCAGGTTCCCTTTAAATGACAACATTCTGTCTACCTGCAGTCACCACTAGAGGGAGCTTCTAGTCATTTACTTTAATCCACCAGCGCCGTACATGTACGGCGCTGGTGCGGTGCGGGGACATGACGCCCGCTCGCGGGTGCGGCGGGCGTCATGGCCGGCAAGTCTCTGCTGTTTCTAACAGCAGAGACTTGCCGCTACTTACCGCCATCGGCGGCGTCTTCTAGGGCCTTCTGATGCCGTGATCACACGTGATCACGGCATCAGGATGCGTCTGAACCCGGAAGCGTACGCTTCTGGGTGGTGTACAGACGCCCCGAGTGGCCAATTGGGGTGTCTGTACACCATATGAAAACTGTAATCCTCGCTGGTGAGGATTACAGTTTTCAAAGTGGAAATTCTTATTCTGGCCACTAGATGGCAGGCCAGGATAAGAAATGAGCAATTCATGGATTTATCTCAGTCTAGTAAATCCCTGATTGCTCATAAAGAAAAAAAAAAACACAATATATCAGCTCATATTTGAGCTTAAAAATAGTCAGAAAAAAATTTAAAAAAAATGTTAAAAAATATATAAAAAATAAAAAATATATAAAAGTTTAAATCACCCCCCTTTCCGTATAATGAAAAAATCAATACCTAAATAACAATAAATATAGACATCATGGGTATCACCATGACCGAAAACGCCCGTACTTTTAAAATATAAAAAAAAAATTCCAATACGGCAAATTGTGTGGCGGAAAAAAGCGTCCAAATGGCGATTCACAGTTTTTTGTCACTTTTTTTTCTAAAAAAAATTAAATAAAAAGTGATCAAAAAGTCATACACACCCCAGAATGGTATCAATAAAAACTTCAGATCGCCCCGCAAAAAATGAGCCCCCATACAGCTCTGTAGACATAAATACCAAAAAGTTATAGGGGTCGAGATATGACAAGGAAAAAAAAAAAAAGGACAACTTTCTAATTATTTTATCACTATCAAAATGCAGGAAAAACTATACATATTAGGTATTGCCGGATTCGTACTGACCAGTAGAATGAAAGTAACTGGTCAGTTTTAATGCACATCGAACACTGTAAATAAGAAACCCGTAGAACTGTAGCGGAATAGCATTTTTTTTTCAATTTCACCCGATTTGGAATTTTTTTCCCGCTTCCCACTACACCGTATGCAATATTAAATGGTGGCGTTGGAAAGTACAACTTGTCCCGCAAAAAACAAGCCCTCATACAGCTATCTGAACAGAAAAATAAAACAGTTATGGCTGTTTGAAGGCAGGGAGCGCAAAACGAAAATGCATAACCGAAAAAACCTCCGGGGTGAAAGGGTTAAAGGGGTATTACCATCTGGAACATTTATGGCATATCCTCAAGATATATTGTGTCTTTCAAGAGGGAAGGTCCCTGGAGAAAGAGAATACTGGCTAGCTTTACTGTGTACCCTGTAGTTACCTCAGTCACTGGTGCATCTATAATAAGTAGGTACTTTGTTAAATAATCTATCCAGTTTTTAATGTGATCACATGTACTGGTTGAGATGCCGTACGCTGCCTTTCTATATGCAGTGCGGTCAGAGCAAATCTATCTATCTATCTATCTATCTATCTATCTATCTATCTATCTATGTATCTATCATCTATCTTTCATCTTAAAGGGATTTTGTGCTACTTAGATTGCAGGTGTTGGAGCTCCACCGATGTGATATTAACATCCTATCTAGAGGATAAGTCATCAACATCTAAGTCCTGGAAAACCCCTTTAATGTCAGTACAAGCGCTATTCTTGTATTGTTATAGAGTGGCAGTGTTATTACTGCTTGTCTGTAGCTATTGATAGTGTTGTAGAGTTATGTAGATGACCACTATAGATGAGCTCACTTCTTCCATCCCTTCACCTGCACATTCGTCCTCAGTAGAACATTTCCGGCCTCTCCACTCCTCGCTCTGCAATGTCAGAAGAAGCCATAAGATCTGTATATTTTCTCTTACAGCTGCGTCGCATGAAAGAATTGGAGCAGGAACGAGACGCTCTACTAGATGGTGTCCAACTGGTGGACAGGGCCCGAGACTGGTACAGGGACCGTCTGCAGGAATCCGAGCAGCAGAGGGATTGGCCGTGCACCTTGGTATGTGGAGGCCCACTTACTGTATGTCTCTGTCCTACAGCTATTTCTTTGCCCTCCATCTACCCCATCCGTGGTGGATCTTCTACCACATAAACCTGATACAGTCCCGCTTCTCATCCTCAGGACCAGATCCCACCGCCTCCTCTCCTCGGCTCCGCGCTGTTGGTGCAGATCCAAGAAGTTAACAGATTCTTGAGTGACCTCATCTCTTCTTCCGAAAAGGTGTGTGCTTTCATAAGAACACTTCTAAGCCCTGGTATTTGCTTAAAGGGGATGTCTGCTGTTATGGAAATAAAGCTTAAAGGGATATTCCTGCTGGATATGCCACAAATGAGATAGATGGTGACAGTCCCACCTCTAGAACAATCCCAGCCCTATTGAAGTCTGTGGAAAGGGCTGAATACTGGAACCCATGGCTATAACAGATTTATGGCATATCCGATGGATGGCTTTACACTGCTGCTGTGTTCTCCCTCCATGCTTTACACTGCTGGTCTAATCTTCCCCCATGCTTTACATGCTCTGCTCACATTGGTTGCTGTGTATAAGCACAAACCCACCACGACCATACTCTTAGCTCGTTGACTTCTTGCTTCATAAAACTGTTCAATCCTACTCTTTCTCATACAGCTGAAGTTTGTTACACTGTATCAGTCTAGGCAATCCTCTGTTTGGAATCCCAGACTGATACTGATACATTGTAACGAACACATACATATAACTGGACACACATTTTATAGCCCTGTGGTCAATCTTGTGCATGATGCCAGTGCATCTCGCTGGCCTTTACTTCTATTAACTTTGTATTTTAAGGGTAATCGGAGACAGTCACCCTACTCCACAAAGCATCCTGACGCCATCAGCACACTGAAGTACCAGAACCAGCTGCTGACCAGGGTGAGTAACAGACGATGAACCCCATTAAAGGACCCTCTTATGACATGTATGGTTTAATAAATGATTGAATTCCCAATTAAATAACAGCATTCTTGTTCAGTTCCACTGTTATTCCTCCTAGAAATTTATCAATACATTGGCAACTGGAAGTTATCAAATTGTGTGCATGTGTGTGTGTGTGGGGGAAGGGGGAGTCCCTGCACCGTCGGACATTAACGAATGCACTGCATTGCATGTTCTCCCAAGAACACCCCCAAACCCTCCCACATATGGGTGTGGCTAATATAAGTCCCACCTATTTTCAGTCCAGGACAGTGCGAGTTTCCAGGGACTGTCTCTATAAAGTACGGACAATCTCTGCAAATTTGGAACTGTCAGCAGCTATGCATTTGGTGCTCCATCAGAAGAGAAGAACAGCAGGAACATTAGGGGTTCCTTTAAAAAGTCACTGTAATTACACACAATTTAATTTTATTTAATGGAGAATAGTGTAACTGGCAAATTTTTAAATCACTTCATTTAAAAAATCTGCCTGCATCCACCTAAAAAAAAAGTTGTAAAGTAATGGCCACTAGGGGTCTCACTTTCACTTAAAGAAGAACTCCCGCAAAAATTTTTATTCCATGTCCTACTAGAAATGTACATGATGTAATATGTAGTGAATATCATTTTCTTACCAGTGTCTGTATCTGTGGGTTATATCTCCCTGATGTTTCTCATCTGTGTCACGTGACTAGGAATTAGACCCACCAACTCACACAGCACCTTATGTGTGGACAGGAAGTCTAATTCTCTATGTATTCCTATGGGAGCCTCACTTTCAGTCACATAGGAATGAATAGAGCAGTGACTGGCTTCCTGTCCTGGTTCAGTTGGAGGTCAGGGAGTTGGTCACATGACCCAGCTACAATAAGAAGAGAGTGGAAACTCTCAATTTCAGCCTCTGATAAGAAGATTACATTCACTATAGATTATATCATGCACCTTTCTAACAGGTCAGAGAATAAAAATTTTTGCGGGAGTTCTTTAAGTTTCAGTCCACTGCCTGTTGTCAAGCAGCATCTTCCCTGGTTACACAGGAAATGGGGGCATGTCATAGCTAGCTGGGATCCTGAGCCTGATAAAACAACTGCTTCTACACCGCTTTGGAAGATTATAGGACCCTCCCGTGTGTCTATAAGTTACAATTAGAGTGCCTGCTTCAGCGCACAGAAACCCGGCATAAACGATCTTCTAGGTTTCAATTCTTTCAATTATTTCAGTAACTTCCACATAGAGGATAAGAACAACGCGTTTTAAGTCCCCTTATCAGGTTGCAAATAATAATACGGTTGTACATAAATTTCACACATAGGTTTATAAACTGAAACACCCTCAGGTGCTGTCACACTCATATAAAGAACCAGGGTGTCTGTAAGTGTGATTTCCCCCTCCTTATCTGTTCTGTTCTGTGAGCTCCGGAGATTAAAAAAAACATAGTGGGAAGTAAGGGAAAGGATGTCACAGCAGTACAGTGCAGGAATATTTCACAGAAGGGATATACCTTCTGATTCTGAGTGAAATGCATCTAGCTGTGCAGGGAATAATATGGCTGGAAAAGACTTAAGGGAAGCCAAAATAACCCATGTTCCCTCACAGTTATCATTGTATAAAGAAGCGCAGGTGTTATACAAACTTTTAAAAACTCAGGTACGCTTTAGGACAATGCCAGGATGCCAGATCTACTTCAGGTTTGCTCCTGTGCAGACTATTTAGTGTATCCCCCTCCAAATTAATGTAATGTGCGATTATTCTGACAGATGTCTGTGCTCTTACAGGAACTCTCCATGCAGAATGACAGGATATGGAAACTGCAGAGAGAGAATGAGGCGCTGTACAGAGAGCTGGAGGAGCGCCATATACACAGGGCCACCTTTATCTGACACGGGACCACCATTGCACCGGATGACTCCAAGGACCTTCCAGTGAGGCACCATGTTTCCCTCCGGCAATAAGATCGTCAATCACAGCCTGAATACCGACATCTGATCTGCTATCCTGCTCCTTCGTCAGGTGCTGGACTCCATGGTGCCTGCAGAGCATCTCTTCCTGCCTGACATGAGCTCTGCAGAACTTGCCACTGACAGCAGAGACTCTCCCGGCATTACAGCTCCAAATCAGATGATGTGAATAGAAAAATATCAGATATAATAATGACCTTGTGTCCACAGAGTACCGCACCCGCACTCTGTGGTATCAGTTACTTTGTGACTCCCAAGAGACCGTGATTATTTGACCCGGTTGCCATGTGGCCCTCCACAGGGTTATGTATAGTAGATCTATGGTTTATACTAGAAATATTCACTGGTTTACAGCAGGGGATGACTTGTGATATGTGACGGAGGTTAAGACTAATTAAAGTTAAACTAAAGTTACAGGGCCCAGTATGGCTACCCCATGACCAGTGTGACACCAGTCTCTTTCCAGTGAATTTTTGGGCGTTTTGTAGCCGTGTACAACAGATCATATGGGTTAAGTTTTATAGGGAGAGGTAGTCATGGGGGTCTGACTTCCAGGCCGGCATCTCTAGAAGGGGCTGTGACCTTTTCATTGCCAGACATAGTGCCATACATCCTGCAGTGGCTGTACCTGGTACTACACATAGCTATTACTTGTTAGCACGCACGGCTGCTACCAAATGTATAGATAGGCCATTTGTATTGAAATCCTACACCATCCCTTTAATTTGAAAGGTTAGAACTGTCATGGTCAATAGGGGCCAATCTATAATATGAGGAGCTGTATGTATATACATATGTAGTCGTGTCTTCCTCTTACCGGTTATTTGATATTTGCGATTGTGTCCTTCCTGATCTTTACACTTAGGCCCCATTCACACGTCCGATTTTGCGGATCCGCAAATTGCGGATCCGCAAAACACGGACACCGGCAATGTGCATTCCGCAATTTGCGGAATGCACATAATAGAAATGCCTTTTCTTGTCCTTGTATTCGGACAAGAATAGGACATGTTCTATTTTTTTCGGGAGCCGCGGAACGGAAGTGCGGATGCGGACGGCACACTTTGTGCCGTCCGCATCTTTTGTGGCCCCATTGAAATGAATGGATCCGCATAATTGTCCGCAAATGCGGAAACGGATGCGGATGCAAAATACGGACGTGTGAATGGGGCCTTACCAAGATGACCAACTCTATAAGGCCCCTTTCACACGACAGTATTTTTTGCAGACTCCGATTCATTTCTATGGGTCCGCAAAAAATACTGAGAGCATATGGTGTGCTGTCCGCACCCGTATGCCCGTTCCGTAGCCCCGCAAAAAAGATGGAACCTGTCCTATTCTTGTCCGCAAAACGGACAAGGATAGGCATTGTTACAATGGATCCGCAAAAAAAACGGATGCCATACGGACGGCATCCGTTTTTTTTTGCGGATCCGCAATTTGCGGACCGCAAAACACAACGTTCGTGTGAAACCGGCCTAAATGAAAAAAAAAATATATATATATAGATATATAGAGATATAGATATAGATAGATAGATAAAATTTTGTCACTAGATATCTATCCTATATATGTCTATCTGCTGCCACCAAGTGGTTGTGTTGTGAGTTGCAGCCGGTCAAGTGTTTTGCTAGCAAGCCCCGATTGGATTCATGAGAAATTGGAGCGAATTTGGGCTAAGGTAAAGGTCGACATGTGAATTAGGGAACATTAGCTGAACACAGAAATAGAAAATTAGCTGGAGACAAACAGTATACAGTCCAGGTCATCCTCAGCTGCCACAGTTTATCCACACAAAACAGACAGAAATTCAGCCAAGAGGGTCTCTAGCACCTGGATCCGCTCCAATATAAACTACTGATACGTTTCTATAATGTCTGAACTTCATTGAAATTACTTTCTAATGCCCATGAACCCTACAGGATACATTGGGGGTCATTGACTAACAGCAATTCTCCTATTTTTGGCGTATTTCTAGTGCAGATTGCGTTCCAATCTGCAAGTGGCAATCTGCAAAGAGGCTGGCACCTCTTCATAACTTTGGAGGATCCACCTCCAACGCACAGGGTTATTAAGACCGACGTCTAAAAGGCCGGTGTTAATAAATGACCCCCATAGTTCACACACAAGTTCATAATATCCCCCTAAAGTTTTTGGGTAGTGTAAATTCATAATACACAGTCCAGTAACATTATTATGACCACCAACTATTATCCAGAGTAACCGCCGTGTGCAGCACGGACAGCAGCAAGGCTGGGAGTGGCTCAATAAGATCCTGGTAGTTTGTCACAGGTACCCAGAGCCATGCTGCTGGTTGTGTGTGTGGAGGATCAAGGTGGTCCCACAGAAGCTCAATTGGGGGAATTAAGGGGTCAGGGTAGCTGACATAGAGGATGAGAGTGGTAGTGGCCCTGATGTAGTCTAGTTGTCACGGTGTCCTACCTCAGGCTGTCGCTCCCTGGGGTACATTGCAGTGAAAGTTCTAGCACTGAAGAAGTTGAAATTAACAAACTCCTTTTTACTAAGTGCAAATTAGAACTTGAAAATATATATGGTAGCACCAGGCTTTAGTGCAATTCTATAGGAAATATGATGGCAGACTAGATATCTGCAATTCTGCACTTAGATGTTGCTGGCCTAGTGGTTGTTTAGTGTCTTTGGGTCTTTGGCCAATTTTCCCTCACCTCACAGCAGTATCTGTAAAAGCACTGTCGCAGTTCACTCTGCTGTCTGGGATCCAAGATTTTACTTAAGTCCGTGAATTCTGGGGAGAGGTGCTCTAAGAGCTGCTTTCCCACTCTCAGGCATGAGAGGGTCCTCTGTAGTGATGAGCGAGCACTAAGGTGCTCGTGTGCTGGGGTGCTCTGGCCAAGCACTCAGGGGTGCTCGTGTGCTCGGCTGAGTAAACTCGGAAGAGCGGGGGGTGCCTGGTTTACACAAGTGCCCCAAATTTTTAAAAAAACACACACAGACATACTTACCTTCCCTGGCAGCTCCTGACCTGCTCCAGCAGGAAGACGGTGCGCAGAGTGGTACTTTTTACCTGCTGGACGGGAGGAGGGAGCTGCCAGGGAAAGGTAAGGACGGATCCGTCATGACCCCAATGCAAGTCAATGTGGACGGATCCGTTTACTAGTGTGTCACACCAAACGGATCTGTCCCCATTGACTTGCATTGGGGTCTTGACAGAACTGTCTAGGGGACTGTAGCTTTGCGCTCGAGTACACTTGGTGTTCGGCTGAACACAGAGTGCACCCGAGCGTAGGCATGCTTGGCCGAACAGCAAGTTCGGCCGAGCATGCTCGCTCAACACTAGTCCTCTGTCTTCCCCTCTCCGCCTCACTCTTACTATAGAATGCTGAATCACAATAGATTTTTCCCTCCAGACAGAAAGTCGGATGAGTCCACTCTCCCAGGATGAGTGGAACAGGGCGATGAAGCCCTTTTACAGCCAACTGTTGCCACACAATACCCCCTCCCCCCCACTCTGGATAAGATGACAAAATACAAGAGACATATATAACATTACACAGAATTGCACATAAACCTTACAAAATGCAGTAATTAAAGAACCCAATAGTAATACCCCCAACTCTACGGTGTTACGCTTGGAAGTCTTGGTCATGCTCTTCCAACCAATGTCGGACATTTCTAGCCATGTGACATGTTGCATTGTCTTGCAATCAGCATGTATGGGTGTACGTGATCTGCAAGGATGGATTCCTATCCAAATCTGTTGAGAGTGCCTTCCACACAGAGAATGCCACGAAAACCTTCCCCAGACCATAACACTACCACCACTGGATTGTGTTCTTCCAGCAATGGTTGCTGGGTGTTTCTTCTCTGATGTGTCTCGCCTGACACGCCAACGTCCATCCGTTCCGTGAATTATAGAATGTGACTCATCGGAGAAGACAACCATTTGCCAATCAGAGGAGGTCAAATTCCGATACTGCAGCAAAAATTGAAGCCTTTTCTGATACAACTTCATTAGCAGGGGTGCAGTGGCCATCCATCTGCTCCGGAGCTCCATACACAGTAGGGTTCTCTGAACTGTTCTGTTAGACACATGTCTGCTCGTCGCTTGGTTTATTTTGGTGGTGAGGTGCTCCACTGTAGTGTGTAGGTCCACCCTTGTGCACCTTCATAGCCAATGTTCACCTCTCACATCAGTGACACGTGGTTTCCAAGTCGCTTATTCACACTGCTGCCATTTGTTCACCCACCATACACTTTCACCACAACAGCATGAGAACAGTTCACACTGCACAGTTTTCAGAAATACCGCCACACTTGGCCCGAAAGTCAATAATCGTCCCATTTTACCCATGACATCAACAAGAGATATGTGTGCAGGCAGCCTATCGCTCGTCTTGTATACCCACCAAGCCAGATCACTACACTTTATATACCCACTGAGCCAGCTCACCACACATGACTTCTTCATGAGCTACACACTGTCGACATCGAAAGTAGGAAGTGGTCAGAATAATGAGACATGACTGTGTATATGCTTTCAGAGCTCCAAATCCCCTGCTTTTCATCATTTATGCAAAATTGAATAATAAAACACTGACTTCCCCCACTAGGGGGAGCTCACTGCATATGAATTTAGATCTTATAGAACTCAATGGGATCTGTATAAATCCTTATACTTTTTGAAAATCTAGTGACATATGCAGGAACCAGAATTTTAATGTTTTTTTAATTTATTTTTTTTCTCTGCCTGTGACCTGTCGTAGTCTTTTTTTAACTTCACTCCATATGGGTATAAGCAGGTCCCTGGATACAGTACCTTCTACATTGATTTGATGTTTTCTGCCTTTATGTCAGGGGTGGGGAACCTTTTTGCTGCCGAGGACCATTTGGATATATTTGTAAAATTGTTCGCGGGCCATACAAAATTCTCAACTTAAAAATTTGGTCAAACATATAACTGACTTCGGGGTAAGTTACAGAAATTGTGCTTCAATTTAAAAAAAATCCAGAGCACTGTATTCTTGCAGCACTAAATGGCGCCAATATCTTCTGGTTAGACCATCAGCATCTGATTGGCGGGGGTCTGACACCCGGGACCCCCGCCAATCATCTGTTTGAGAAGGCACAGGCACTGCAGGAGCGCCGCCGTCGTCTCTGTGTTTCCCTTAGGCCCAGTGACGTCTCGACTAGTATCACTGGCCTGGGCGGGGCTAAGCTCCATTCAAGTGAACAGAGCTTAGCTCCGCCCAGGCCAGTGATACTAGTCATGATGTCACTGGGCCTGCAGTAAATAGTGAGAAGGCCTTCTCAAACAGCTAATTAGCAGGGGTCCCGAATGTCGGAGCCCCGCCAATCAGATACTGATGGTCTATCCAGATCAACTGAAATGGCGTCCCCGTCCCCAATGCCAATTTCTTAACCTAACCCCTTTGCCACAATGAAAGCACTCATTCCCCATGGCCCTTCTGCTGCCACCCTCTTGCCCCTACCTGCTGCTACCTGAGGCGATCGCCTCACCTGGCCTCATTGGTGGTGCACCCATGGCAGCCAAGCTCATCCCAGAGGGGTCCAGAGAGGGTTTCCCCCAACTTTCTCTCTCCCTGCCTCTGCCACTGTTCCTGCCTTTGTCCTTTCCTCAGCCTCAGATCTGCCCCCCACCTCTATCAGCCTCAAATCAACCTCCTATCAGACCACCAGCCAACATCAGCCTCCGATCAGACCTCCAACAGATTACTGCAGCCTCAGATCAGATCCTCTCCATCCTCCATTAGGACCCTCCCTGGTCTTCATCCTACCGTACTGTACTGTGACCTGAGAGCGCACAGCATCAGGTCATAGTGCACACCTATGTGCATTATGTCCTGACACTATACGTGTCGAGACACAGAGAGGGCCCCAGAAGAAGACCAGGGAAGGTGAGTATAGCCAGCCTTCCTTTGCCTACTGCATGATAAAGACCACTTCCAAAATATAAGAAGTCATTAACATTTGCACTATATGCTCTGGCAGGGGGGCAGGGAGTCGGGGGCCACATGAAATGATCCCGTGGGCCATACGTGGCCCCCGGGCTGGAGGTTCCCTACCCCTGCTTTACGTAATAAGCTTGCTCCTTGGTTTGTGGAAGCACTTGCAGAGTGAAGCATAAAAGGATCCAGGCAGTGGTGTACATAGAGAAGTAAGGGCCCCATAGCAAGGATCAAACCAGGCCCCCACACAGGACAGAAGGTTTCTGCCTAAACCCCTTTCAATTACCCTTGGGCCATTTTTCCACTGCCTCATTTGCTAAAAGTTGTTCCTTTAGAGTGTAGAGTCCTGACCAAGTTTTCACCTCCAGTAGAAGAGGAGATAATCCCAACTAAGACTGGGCCCCCTCTTGCCCAGGGCCCCATAGCAGTCGCATGGTCTGTCGCCATGGTAGTTACGCCCCTGGATCCAGGCTATTGTCGTCCTGTATGCCATAGATCTTACAGGGAAATTTCCCGGTGGGCCGATGCCCAGGGGGCCACCTGAGTCCTCCTCTCAGTCGGCCAGTGGAAGCTTTTGGGGCAGTATTTTGTGATGGACTGTGGTATTTGGCTCTGATGGAGGGTGGTATAATCTGCTACAATATGGTATTGATGGCCCTGCCTTCCATCAATTTGGACTCGACTACAAAAAAGGGGCCACTTTTAGTATTTTTTCCAGGGCCACTTTAAGTTCCCAGTCCACCCATGGGAGTCACTATAGTAATTACCATATAAATATGCCAATAAACTGTCAAAATAGAATTTAACTTTTTTTTCTGCTTTCCACTGCAGATCTACTTCGAATATCTTGCGTGTGTTTTACGTGAAATTCTGCCTTTCACCACTAGATGGAGATATAGATCTGTTCTAGGGATGAGCGAACTGATTCCAACGAAATGATTTGTATCATTGGCAAGAGTTCATCACTTTCAATTAACTTTTCGATGATATTCTAGTTCATTCGGATTCACCTGTATGTCACCACTATATAAACGGGTAATAATAACATGAAAACAATGGTCATAGGGTAAAAATATTATTTTATTGAGATTCAACCTGTAGATGTTCTCATGATATCTAAGGAAAATATTCGGTGCTGTTAGAAGGTCATTTACATAAATGTGATTTAAGGAGATTTAAGGAAAAAAATCCCGACAGCAGAGCAGGTGCCGTGCAGGTGTCGGCCATTCACCCGCTTAACACAGTTTGGATATGCACACCGCCAATATGGCAGCCAGGATGGAGAAAGCAGGGACTTCCAGGTGAATCGCAGAGTTGCACAGGTCAATGTTACAGCACTGATTCTTGACTAATATGGATTTACCCGAGATAACCTCCGTGGTATTCCTGTCACACACCGCGGTGTTCGTACATCCTCGTTTATGAATTATATCACCGTCTGCAGAAGAAGAGAAACAGAACATCAGGAGGATGTAATGTGTAGAACATCATCCCCATCCAAGTACACTGGAAATATATTTGTAAAATTGTAACTTTTAATTCATTCAAAACTCATACAAAATCAGGATTAAAAAAGGATTAGCAGTAGCATAGCTATACGACGACACACTGGCGGTATCTTTAAGTATACCCTATCAATATAGTAACATCGATATACTCCTAACATAAGAAAGCCGCTTATGGTTTATTTACGAGTCGCAGGATAACCCGAGATCAGAGTGGATACAATGTAACAAAAAGTATACCAGTAATACCGATCAGTCAGGCCCCACACCGTGATGCGCGTTTCGCTTCTTCGGGGAATGCTGCTGTTATGTCCCTATGCTAGCGCTGCGCTCCCCTGCAGCACTGCCGGCATATGGCTGTTAGAGGAGGGGGCTGGTATCCCAGAGAGGGAGCCCCGACCGATCAGAGTCGGCCCTCGCTGGCCGTACTGATGTCACATGACCTGGTAGCGCGGCCTATTTAAAAAGGCAACCTGCTTGCCACAAGTTGACTGTGATTGGTCTTATCTTCTGGATGACCACACTAGCATGTCATTTTCTGTGAAGTTGCTACTAGATTCCTGACCTTGGCTTGTACCCCAACTCTGACTTGTGTTTGACCCCTTGGATTTGACGTGGTCTTCTGGTTTTGATCTCTGGTTACCCCTGATTTGTACTACTAGTTGTGATTCTGGTTTGGACTCTCCTGTTATTGACCTTGGCTTGGTAGGTTTTTGTTTCTGCCTTTTGTCCATTGTTTTCTGTGAAGTTTCTACTGGATTCCTGACCTCGGCTTATTCCCCTGACTCTGACTTGTGTATGACCCCTTGGATTTGACGTGGTCTCCTGGTTTTGATCTCTGGTTACCCCCGATTTGTACAGTTCTACTAGTTCTGATTCTGGTTTGGACTCTCCTGTTATTGACCTTGGCTTTGTAGGTTTTTGTTTCTGCCTTTTGTCCATTGTTTTCTGTGAAGTTGCTACTGGATTCCTGACCTTGGCTTTTACCCTGACTCTGACTTGTGTTTGACCCCTTGGATTTGACATGGTCTCCTGGTTTTGTCCTCTGGTTACCCCTGATTTGTACTACTAGTTCTGATTCTGGTTTGGACTCTCCTGTTATTGACCTTGGCTTGGTAGGTTTTTGTTTCTGCCTTTTGTCCATTGTTTTCTGTGAAGTTGCTACTGGATTCCTGACCTCGGCTTATTCCCCTGACTCTGACTTGTGCTTGACCTCTTGGATTTGACGTGGTCTCCTGGTTTTGATGTCTGGCTACCCCTGATTTGTGCTACTAGTTCTGATGCTGGTTTGGACTCTCCTGGTATTGACCTTGGCTTTGTAGGTTTTTGGTTCTGCTCTTTGTCCACTGTTTTCTGTGAAGTTGCTACTGGATTCCTGACCTCGGCTTGTACCTTGACTTTTGTTTGTCCCCTTGGATTTGACGTGATCTCTTTATTTTGATCTCTGGCTGCCCCTAGTTTGCGCTAAAGGTTTTTGTTCTTGTTTGGTTTGGACTCTCCTGGTATTGACCCTGGCATGGTAGGTTTTTAGTTCTGTCTTTTGTCCACTGTGGCATTCCCTTTCCTGATTTGGACCCAGCAATTATTTAGGAAGGGACCACCATCCAGTTGTGGGCCGCTGTTTAGGGCAGATCATGCATTGAGGTAGTGACAATGCTAGGCAGGAGAACAGGGCTCACTGTCCGTTACCGTGACAGATTCCATGATGTGTTGATCTGGGGTCATCCTGCAACTGGTAAATAAATCATAAATAGCTTTCTGTATGTAAGTGTATATCGATATTACTATATTGATAGGGTATAGTTACGCAAAACAGTTTGTACCACCAGTGTGTCCCTGTATTTCTATATACACCTGCTGCTCTTGGATGGGGATGTGATTTATTATATACACAGGTATTACTTTACTTAAGGGGCATTTTTGTTTCATAGGTAACATGTGTTGATCACTATGTGTAAAAAAGTGACCATGTCTGGCTGGGCTGGAAGTAGAGGGCAATAAGGATCCTTTGCTGCTTGTAATTGTCTACAGCTTCTCCTAGTGGATGCCGAGGGGTAGGCGAAGGCGTCCTGGACTGGAAAGGGCTGAGAGGGAAAGGGTTAAAGTGGAAGGAAGGCTGGCTGGCAGGTTTCAGTCCAAGGGAGGGGGGAGTTTCAGCTGCAGGATAGTGGACAGTAGCAGCTTTCCCATTCTCCCCCCCTGTGCCCTGATTGGCTAATGAGGTGGGATGGCCGGTCTGTTTATAGGGGAAGGTTGAAAAAGGGGTTGGCCTCTTTTTCCGGCGCCTCTACAGGACAGCTTCCCGCCCTCCCTCCCCCTTTTTTAGGCGGTTCTTTCTTGTTCTAATTGTGGTCTCTGTTTCAGATTTTGTCATCTTCTGAAGTCACAGCTGAGGGTGTTCAAACCAAGTTACGGATGAAGAAGGCGGACTTGCCCACGTGGGGATTGATGTGGGGCATACTGCTTCTGATTCTAGAGTTATGTGGAAAGTTCCGATGTTTGGTTTTAAAGAAAAATATATGAAGATGAATAAAGCTGTGACCTTTTCCACCCAACAGGAATTGTGTGGTGTTTATTTGGTTGGCTTTCAGCAAGCCGGATGGTTAAAGGTGGTTTCCCAGTCTTTCCAGTCTTCTCAAACATATCTCCCAACAGTCCTGGATTTTTCAGGACTGTGCCACAAAAGAGGTAGGGGTTTATGCACAGTTACTTTGTTGACCACTACACGTTAAAAAAGTCAGGCTGGGCTACAAAGTAAGGGCAGTGCTGATCCTTTGCTGCTGTAGGTAACTGTCAGCAGTTTATCTCCTTCTCCAACTGTATCTCCCAACACTCTCCCTGTCTCACAAAGGAGTTGGTCCTTTTGAAGAATTGCATTTCAATGTTTGTGGAATTGTTCCTACATAGGAGGTGGGCAAGGTCAGGGGGTGTAGCTATAAGGAAAGCAGAGCTGTTGTATCGTGGCCTTGGTCTTTTAGAGTGCTCAAAAACCCCTTTGCCACATGAGCAGGCATCAGTATTATAAATAGCCTGTGAGCAATGGTGTACATAGAGAAGTAAGGGCCCCATAGCAAGGATCAAACCAGGTCCCGCACAGGACAGAATGGTTTCTGCCTAAACCCCTTTCAATGACCCTTGGGCCATTTTTCCACTGCCTCATTTGCTAAAAGTTGTTCCTTTAGAGGGTAGAGTCCTGACCAAGTTTTCACCCCCAGTAGAAGAGGGGATGATCCCAACTGGGCTCCCTTCTTGCCTTGGGCCCCATAGCAGTCGCATGGTCTGCCGCTATGGTAGTTATGCCCCTGCACGCCAGAGGTCCGATTACAGATTTTGCATTGGAGTTCAGAAGCTTCAACTTAGGCTACTTTCACACTAGCGGCAGGCCTGATCCGGCAGGTGAAGGGTGCTGCCGGATCAGGCCTGCCGCAGCGACATGTGTGGAGCCGGAACCGCGCTCCGGCCCCACACATGTCACACAGTACATACATACACACACACAGACACACATATACACAGACAAACACACATACATACTTACATGCTCCCGGCAGGTCTTCAGAGCGACGGAGAAGCAGGACGGCTTGCACAGGTGACGATTCCCCACAGCTCCCTCTGCTGGGCACCTGGTGGAATCGTCACCTGTGTGCACCGTCCTGTCCCTCCGACGCTCTGAAGACCTGCCGCGGAGCATGTAAGTATGTATGTGTATTTGTATGTGTATATGTGTGTGTATGTTTATGTTTATGTGTATGTCTATGTCTGTATGTGTGTATGTGTAGCTGGATCCGTCATGAACTCCATTGAAAGTCAATGGAGGGCGGATCCGGTTACCATTGTGGTCACACCAGACGGATCCACCCCCATTGACTTGCATTGGGGTTCATTCCGGATCCGTCTTGGTGCGGATGCCTGGACCGGAGAGCAAACCGCAGCATGCTGCGGTTTGCTCTTCGGTCTGAAGACTGAACGGAATGCTTTCAGGAGCCTCTGTTGTCTTCAGTTCAGTTTTGTCCCCATTGACAATGAATGGGGACAAAACTGAAGCGTTTTATTCCGGTATTGAGCGCCTATGACGGAACTCAATACCGGAATTTTAAAACGCTAGTGTGAAAGTAGCCTTATACTTCTGGTCACTGTTTAAAATGTCCCATGATTTGGGATTCAGTTGTCGGGAACTATGTCCTCCCCTAATGACTGGGACAGCCATGACCGGCTATAGGGTCCAAATCAAGGGCAATTTCTTCAGTGACCCATTACTTTCTGGATATTTCAGACTTTAATAGAATTTTCTTCTACTTACTGGATGCGTCCATCTTTGTCACACAGACCTCTTGAGCTGGACAAGTATTGTTTGAGTTCTCTCTACAAGGAGAATCACAAGTGTAGCATTGCAGTGGGGTACCTGAAAAACACAGAATGGTCATTGTGGAAGACATGCTAGTGCTAGGACTGCAGACAACACTCAGAACCTAAATAGGGACATGAGGGATACATGGGCTGGATTCACACCGTGCTTTTATAAGTACAATAGGGGATGGATCCGAAAAAGAAGAAGTGAATACAAAATAAATAAATCAAAAAATTTACTTAGTCTACATAAAGTCACTTTGTAAATACCTGACATTACTTACATTGAGTTACAGCTCCAGTCCAGTTCCAGCTACAGTTCCAGTCCCACGCCCCGCTCGTCTCCGGGGACGCAGAACTGTCCTCATCCCTTGGCTAGGTCACAGCGCAATTTCATAAATCCTTATTAAATTGCGGCGCTGGCCCGGCTGCAGAAATCCCTTTGAACTCACTGAGTGGTTGTAGATTCTCAGTAGGCTTTCCTCTGAGAAGTTGTGTGAGATTCCTCACTACACAACTCTGGGAACATAGACCCCTTGATTGTACTCATATGTGACATAGCTGTGACACAAAATAGGTTGGCAGGAAATCATAAGTCATATTCCTGACAGACTCCACCAGCAGAATGGTGAATGCAGCTCTGGAGTATAATATAGAATGTTACTCAGGACCAGTATACGTTTTGTAATGTATGTACTGTGTAACTCAGCTTGTTCTCTACAGTATATATCTTTATATAAAGTGTAATGTGGATTTCTTTAAAAGTGGACATATCCTTTATTATCTTCTGATGTGTCATTGACATGTGTTATGCATATAGCATAAGTGCACTGTCCACCACCACTTGGTAATGGGCAGACTAAACTGAATGGGCATAGTGTTCTGCCCCTTCGGTCCTACAATGGGTGGGGTGGACGGTGGACCCAGCTCTCGGCTGATGACTGGTCACGTCAGAGGATGACTAAAGGTTCATAAGCCATTTAAGAGTCGCCATGTCATGCATGTCTGTATTTTTACACTGTTACGTTTTACTACTATTTTTGAAATAAACCCCCTTTTTTTAAAAGAAAAAAATGTTTTTGCATTGCCACATCCCAAGACCCATAACTTTTTTATTTTCCTTTCTATGGAGTTATGTGAGGGTTTCATTTTTGCAGTCCTACTTTTTTTGGGTGGCAACTAAAAATAAATTAGCAATTTGTTTTTTTTTTATTTTTTTTTTTACTGCGTTCATCATAGGGTAAAATTTACATGATATTTATGTATATATATTTTTATGTAGATATATATTTTTTACATTTTTTTAATTGAAAAGCACATTTTCAATGGAAAAAAGCATAATTTTTTTAATGGAATTTTTTTTATTGAATAAATGTTTTTTTTTCCTTTTTTTACCACTTAATAGTCCCACAAGGGGACTATAACAGACAGCTTTTTGATTGATTTTAAAATGCAATGCACTGCATCTTAATGTCAGTGCTATTCTGACATCGACCAGCAGGCTGTGCCAGAGAGGCGCAGCCTGCTGGAAATGATCTCTTCCGTAGACTTGTATGGGAGCGATTCTTCCCATAGAAATGAATGGGGCGGTTAGGTGTAATTACACCTACTCACCACTACCCCGTGTCGGCCAGCATGTAAACAGTGAAGAGGAGGCAGCGCTGATGCGGCGCGCGCTTCCTCTTCAAACAGCTGATCGGCGAGGGTGCCGGGTGTCGGACCCCCGCCGATCTGATATTGATGACCTATCCTGAGGATGACCTATCCTCCCATGCTCAGTTCTATATATTAAAAAAAATCTCCTCCCTCTCCTGATGGGGCACTGGGCTCCTGATCAGGCACCAGGTCTGACACGCTGTCCACTGTGACCTGATGCGCACAACGTCAGGTCATAGTGCACATCTCCACTTACTCCGTTCTGACACTGTGTGCATCAGGAAGTAGTGGAGAGTGAGCTGGAGCTGCAGAGTAGCAACGGTGCCTGATCATGAAAGGAGATCTGAGCATGGGGTGGAGATGAGCTGGCCTGACTGCTTCCTGGCTAAACAGCTAGAGCCTCACTTGTGGAGGCAAAGAGACGCATGCGGCTCAAGAGCCATGGGTTGGCCACCCCTGTTCTATATTACAATATTACATCCCTGTCCCACAAGTCCATACCTCTTTTAATACAAGACAAAATTCTGTAGGCCTTAGAGGCAGCTGACTGGCACTGCATGCTGTTATTTAGTCTATGATCTACTAATACACTCAGATCCTCCCAGTTTTACTCCCCCTAGGACATATGCTGCATGCAGATTATTAGCCTCCAGATGCAGAACTTTACATTTATCTATATTGAACCTCATTTGCCTCATATTGAGCCTTAAGTTGAGGCCCAAACAGTATGTTAGTCCAAGGCAACTTAATTAGATCTTCCATAGACTGGACCAAATTACAAAGTTTGGAGTCATCTGCAAAAATAGAAAGAGCACTACTACTCCCATCCTCTATGTCATTAATGAATATTTGACCCAAACTCTCTGGATACGATCGTGAAGCCAATTTTCAATCCAATTACAAATTATATTTTCTAAACTAATAGACCCCAATTTACCCATTAGCCGTCCATGAGGGACAGTATCAAACGCCTTCGCAAGGTCCAAAAACACAATATTGACAACCTTTCCTCTGTCCAGGCTTCTACTCACCTCCTCATAAAAACAAATCAGGTTAGTCTGACAGCTTCTGTTCTTAGTAAACCATGTTGGCTATCACTTATTATATTATTGACAATTACATAATCCTGTATGTAGTCCCGTAGAAGGCCCTCAAACATTTTTTCCATGATAGATGTTAAGCTTACTGGTCTATAATTTCCTGGTGAAGACCTAGCAGCCTTTTTGAAAATGGACACCACATTCGCCTTGCGCCAGTCTCTTGGTACAATGCTTGTCATTAAATAATCTGTAAATATTATGAACAGAGGCAAAACAATAACTGAACTGAGCTCCTTTAGAACTCTAGGGTGTAGTCCATCTGGACCCAGGACCTCGTTTACTTTCATTTTTGTAGCATACTAAGGACCATATCTACAGTCAGCCAGGTAAGTATGTTATTTGAGGTATTTCCACCAGTGACACCACCCTCGTGAAATGCCCTCTCTTCTTTTTTATATACAGAGCTGAAAAACCCATTACCATCATTTAGTGACCCTACATGTTCTGACCTTGGTTTTTTTACATTTATGTGTCTGAAGAATGTTTTGCGGTTAATCTTACTTCCATCCATTACAAATCCTCCACTCCCTTAGTATCACTGGCCGGTTCCTCTCCAGGAGCTCCTCATTTCTTAGCAACCCAACATTTAGTGTCTCGCACACCACCTCCTCATCCTGCACTCTTTCTGTTGGTGTCCATCAGGACTTTGTGAACTAGAAAGTCTACTGTTCTCCATCCATACCTTTGGCATGGGACAATGGGACAGCTCATAGAGTCCCATGGCTTTTAGTAGCATCTGTAAGCTCACGAAATTTACCTCTCTGCCCAAGATGTTACCCCTCTGCTATCCACCGTTGGCTTTCTCCTCCTGCTTAAAATAATGTAACATAAAAGGTAATTCTTCCTCTTTCCACCATTCTTCCCACCCCAACGAAATATCAGCCACAGTTGGCTTTACTCCCCAGTCTCACAGATCCACTTCCTTGGTATATCTGCTCTGGTTTCAGTCTCACATCCAAGCCCTTACCACCTCTTGCCATCTCCATCTCAAAAACATTTCTCAAAATTACCCTTTCCTCAACCTCAAGCCAACAAAAATGCTCGTACGTGCCCTCATCATCTCCATAGGCTACTGCAATATCCTTGTCTGTGGACTCCCATTCAAAACTCTTGTAAATCCACTCAAAACCCTTCAAATCCACCCTCAACATTGAGAAATGGTTAATCTACCTATTTTCCTTGACACTAAAACTTGTATACACAGCACAGTGCACACAGCAGTGTCATCTCCTTCTCACACTACTACACCATGACATGTATACACAGCACAGTGCACACAGCAGTGTCATCTCCTCCTCACACTACTACACCATGACGTGTACACAGCACAGTGCACACAGCAGTGTCATCTCCTCCTTACACTACTACACCATGACATGTATACACAGCACAGTGCACACAGCAGTGTCATCTCCTCCTTACACTACTACACCATGACATGTATACACAGCACAGTGCACACAGCAGTGTCATCTCCTCCTCACACTACTACACCATGACATGTATACACAGCACAGTGCACACAGTGGTGTCATCTCCTCCTTACACTACTACACCATGACATATATACACAGCACAGTGCACACAGCAGTGTCATCTCCTCCTCACACTACTACACCATGTCATGTATACACAGCACAGTGCACACAGCGGTGTCATCTCCTCACACTACTACACCATGACATGTATACACAGCACAGTGCACACAGCAGTGTCATCTCCTCCTCACACTACTACACCATGACATGTATACACAGCACAGTGCACACAGCGGTGTCATCTCCTCTCACACTACTACACCATGACAATGTATACACAGCACAGTGCACACAGCAGTGTCATCTCCTCACACTACTACACCATGACATGTATACACAGCACAGTGCACACAGCAGTGTCATCTCCTCCTCACACTACTACACCATGACATGTATACACAGCACAGTGCACACAGCAGTGTCATCTCCTCCTCACACTACTACACCATGACATGTATACACAGCACAGTGCACACAGCAGTGCATCTCCTCCTCACACTACTACACCATGACATGTATACACAGCACAGTGCACACAGCAGTGTCATCTCCTCCTCACACTACTACACCATGACATGTATACACAGCACAGTGCACACAGCAGTGTCATCTCCTCCTCACACTACTACACCATGAATGTATACACAGCCACAGTGGCACACAGCAGTGTCATCTCCTCCTCACACTACTACACCATGACATGTATACACAGCACAGTGCACACAGCAGTGTCATCTCCTCCTCACACTACTACACCCTGACATGTATACACAGCACAGTGCACACAGCAGTGTCATCTCCTCCTCACACTACTACACCATGACATGTATACACAGCACAGTGCACACAGCAGTGTCATCTCCTCCTCACACTACTACACCATGACATGTATACACAGCACAGTGCACACAGCAGTGTCATCTCCTCCTCACACTACTACACCATGTCATGTATACACAGCACAGTGCACACAGCAGTGTCATCTCCTCTTCACACTACTACACCATGACATGTATACACAGCACAGTGCACACAGCAGTGTCATCTCCTCCTCACATTACTACACCATGACATGTATACACAGCACAGTGCACACAGCAATGTCATCTCCTCCTCACACTACTACACCATGACATGTATACACAGCACAGTGCACACAGCAGTGTAATCTCCTGCTCACACTACTACACCATGACATGTATACACAGCACAGTGCACACAGCGGTGTCATCTCCTCCTCACACTACTACACCATGACATGTCCAGCACAGGGAGTAGGATTTTCTTCTACACTCTGCCAATAGTTATACCCAGCAGTGTCCGTCCCTTTGATGCACTTCAGAGATTTCTTACCAAGGTGGATTCTGAGGAAGATAAAGAAGATAACAGAGACAACTCCTTTCATCTGCATCCTGAAGGTCTCCAGATTTCTTGCTCTCTCAGTCTTTGGACTTTCTCTCTTGTTACCTCCTTGTGACAAATACAATTTTCCCAAATGTGTTTCACTTCTCACTGGGACGTGTTTTATGATGCCCAACCTCTTCCCAAAATTAACTGATTTTACCAGAAGGGTGGGTCCCTATGGGGCAATATCTTGGGTGCAGCTATTAAGAGCTGTATTTATAACTACAGGGATGAGGTGTATCTGTTTAATAATGACATTTATCACATGGTTGAGAACAATGAAGAAGTTATCATCAAGCTCATCATGTGCCAGGGTTATAAAGGTGTATGAGTAAGGACTTGATTTAATAAGTAGATACATAGTTATATAGATTGAAATTAAATTTTGGAATATGTAGGCGGATAACCTATGTGTTTATATGTATCTAAGAAGAAGTAATCCAAAGAAGTCTAATCGAATTGGTGGTTTATTCCTCCGTGGCAGCACAATGTTTTTAAGTGAAACACAACATTTTCTATATGTAGTGCAAACTCACTAGCAATATTCTAGCATATTTTATCCAAGCTCATTTGCATCCCAACAGTTTAAACCCTTTTATTAAGGCCAGTCTATGTGTCTCACCAGTCTCACGACTACATCAGACAGGGGCGAACACAGACAGCAGTTGGCCCCTGTGCAAAGAATGTGCCAGGGGCCCCTCCCCCTTCATATCAGATGCTCATTCAGGACCCTCATATGTCACTTGCACAGCACCCCCCTCCCATACCAGTTGCTTATTCAGGCCCCCCATATGTCACTTGCTCAGGAGGACCCCTCCCTAATATCAGTTGTCAATTATTTATTTATTCAGGCCCCACATATGTCAGGACCCCCTCCCCAATATCAGTTGTGAAATCATTTATTTATTCATGGCCCCCCCATATGCACTTGCTCATGACCCCCCCTTAATATCAGTTATTAATTATTTATTTATTGAGGGCACCCCTCAATATCGTCACTTGCTCAAGGACCCCCTACCCCTTAATATGCAGTTATAATTATTTATTTATTGAGGGCCCGGCCATATGTCACTTGCTCAGGACCCCCGCCTTAATATCAGTTTATTGAATTATTTATTTATTCCAGGGCCGCCCCATATCACTTGCTCCAGGACCCCGCCCCTTAATATCAGTTATGTAATTATCTTAATTATTCAGGGACCCGCGGCATATGTCACTTGCCAGGGACCCCCCCCCCTTAATATCAGTTATTAATGTATTTATTGTATTTCAGGGCCCCCCCATATGTCACTTGCTCAGGACCCCCCCCCCTTAATATCAGTTATTAATTATTTATTTATTCATTCAGGGCCCCCCATATGTCACTTGCTCAGGACCCCCCCTAATTTCAGTTGTTATTTATTTATTCAGGGCCCCCCCCCCACCCCATATGTCACCTGCTCAGAATCCCCCCCCCAATGTCTGTTAAATCGTTATTTATTTTATTATCCGATAGGCCCCAATATGTCATTTGCGCCCCCCCCCCAATTTGCTCTTTCAGCCAGGCCCCCCATATCCATGCTTTGTGACAGACCCCCATCAGACCTCAGATCAGACTAAAAATAAATACATAAAACTTACCTCTCCTGCTCCGCTGCTCTCTGTGTCCGCCGGGGTGTTCAAGTGAATCCTGGCCTGCCCTGCTGTGTCCACGCCCGCGCTGCACAGTCACGTGACCTGACTGCGTACAGCGTCAGGTCATAGTGCGCGCTGTACGCAGTCAGGCTACAGGAGACCAGGGAGGAAGTGGAGGCCGGGGTAAGTATAAGTGCTTCTCACGCTTCTCTTCGGCTCTTGTGTATTAGCGAGCGCTTCCAGAAGTGCTCGCTAGTATGAATGGGCGGCATGGGCCCCCCTCACACGCTGGGCCCCTGTGCAGCCGAACCAGCGGCATAGGCAATATGTCCGCCCCAGAGGATGCGGTACTGCATAAATAAGAGGCCGGTCTCTCCTGTGTAGCTGACTTCCTGAGAACTACAGTATTACATCATCCTCTATCTAATCCATCCTATAGAGTGCTGCCAAATTTATAATTTCGGCCCCTTCTAGGGATCAGAAGTGCAATGATATAGTACCTGAGTCCATAAAATGATTAGCTGAAAAGTTATAAAAGTTATAAAAGAGATGAGCAAATCAGTTTATAAGGAACCGGTTTCATTACAAACTTCCTAAAGTTTTGTCCAGCAGAAGAACCCGAAGCTTTTCAGGTTTGTTTTGGAGAAATCCAGTAAAATGGCACACAGTGCCATTTCACTGCAAATGTCGGTGAGAAAAAGCACAACGGTGGAAGAAGAAGGGTTCTCACGTGACCGTAAGAGAAAAAAGGGGCAATGGCTTGCCCTGATTAGCTCACAGGCTGACAGACCACCTGGATGAGCAAATCAGTGCTGCATCAGGCCCTAGTAGAATAAGCAGTACGTCATTCTGTGTTGGGCTTTGAATGGGTCTATGCAGTGTCTCACAGAAAACAATTTGAGGGACATTGAAGGGAAAGGCTAGAAAGAAGAAGAATTGTGCAGAAAAGGGAAAGGCAGGAAAAGATTTCAGCCAGGGAGGGAGAAGTGAGGAGATGAGGCTGGTTGTGCCTGTCAGTGCTTTCTAGCTGCTGTTACTGTCTTATAACACAGCTGCAGCTGCTGCAGAACATCAGATACCTTTTGTTTTATTTTATTTTAAAATAAATACAGTTTTTTTTCGTGGGGAAATAAGCTCAAAACTGAACAACACGTGTTTTACCATCCAGAAGATATAAATCATTTGCTAGCCTGAAATCTGTGTCAGGGCATCTCCAGACAGTTCAAATGTATTCTTTGGGAGAGTTGGGGGGCTGGGAATGTAACAATATATATATATATATATATATATATATATATATATATATATATATGTGTGTGTCTTACAATGCAGAGAGTAGCGGTTGAAATCTCTGAGTGAAAACTTGAAGTACTAGTACAAAATCTGTGTCAGTTCATTTCCAGACAATTACATATCCTAGCAATATACATATCTCTTACAATACAGAGGGTAGCATTTTCAGTTTCCGGGTGAAAATGTGAAATGCTAGGTTGAAATCCATGTCAGGGCATCTCCAGGCAGTTAAAAGTTATTTTTATTTGTTTGGGCTTTCTAAAATAGCAATATATGTGTTTCTTACAATGCAGAGGTTAACGGTTTAAATCTCTGAGTGAAAAAGTGAAATACTAGTCTGAAATCTGTGTCATCTCCAGACAGTTCATATTTATTTATTTTTGGGGGGTTTGGAAAATTTAAACATGTGTCTTACAATACAGAGGGTATCGGTTTAAATCTTTGCGTGATAATGCGAACTACAAGGCCGAAATTCATTTTGGGAATAATCTCATAGTATGTTGACAACTTGTGTTTTACACTACAGAAAGCTTTTTTTTTCTAAATCTGCATATTTGAATACACAGAAGACATTAGGCCCAAATCTGTTAGTGGAGCCGATACTGCATTATTTCCATAATCAATTGGCACATTTTTTTTGTGCATCCCTATCTTTAGGTTCCAGAAAACAGACATGCAAACCGTTCCATGTTTTGGGTGACTGTGTACATTGGACCCAAAATGTCAGGAATATGGGAGGTTTCCAACCGAAAGACCCAGTGCCAGGCCTTGTTCTTCTAGAGTCAGAATGTAGGCAGTAGCAGCACCAGCCATCTGGCCAGAAGTAGTAGTACTAGTACTATGGATCAGCAAAAGCACTTCCATTAGGATAATACAACTGGCTACATCCGTTATGAACTGATCAGGTTGTATTATCTCTAAAACAGCCATGAAGGCACTAAAACCATTGAAAGTAATCTGGCGCCGTTCTGTTTTCTATTGTGTCTGAGAAAACGGATCCAGTACCATTGACTTACATTGTTTTTCATGCTTGATCTGTCTTGCTCTGCATCCCATGACGATGCACTCAGTTCAGTTTTATCCCCATTGACAATGAATGGGGAGCATTCATTCACTACCTAAACTTTTTGTCTAAATCACATAGACTCACTAAAGTATCTCTGTGTGCTGTTTACAGAGTCTCCAGTGTATCCTACTGTATGAGGTGCAGCTCCACATTGCTCTCGCCCTAAGCACTGGTCCTGCCTTACAATGGAATGGGAACAGTGTTGCTGTTGCTTTTACATCCAAAGTCACAATACATCTGTCTGTATTTTGTGTAAACTTATTAAGTAAATGGAGTAAAACACTTTTTTGTGCCCATTTAATGGTCAGACATTTCCAAGTTGCAAGCTTTTATGGTCTCAGCAGTGTAATACTGGTTCTGATCTGAATTCTCATGAATGTGGACCAGTCTTTCTTTGTACTTTTCTATATGACTCATGTCTAGCTTTGGTTTCAGTGACTGCATTTATCATGTGCTGTCCTCTCCTATTATCCAAAACCATGTCATCCTAGGTTTTTATATCTGGTAATCATAGTGTGTGCTCAAAAGTCATAAAGACATATATTACCAAAGGCATTCATTAAACCTATGTTAGGTAATTCCCCGACATGATGTGATGTGATGAAATGTTCTTACAGCTGGTAAAATTAGAAATGTAGGTCTCCTCTTTAGGGAAGACCTCCCGGACCCCAAAAGAGTTGCCAAATCTGCTGGGTGTGGAGGAATCCTCCCGACACCTTGTTGAGATTAGTCCCTAAGTTGTGTGTGGCATCAGGGCCGCATCCTCAGACACAGTCCTGGTGGCCAAGTACAGAGTAAGGTAGAGTGGTCACAATGGAGTGTGGCTTGGGGAAAAATTTTCTGCACACCCTATTCCTCCAGGTGCACCAGCAGGAAAGTTTGCTATATGATATAAACTTCGGCAAGGAGCAGACCTAAAATACGGTAGGTACAGTCCCTCCAAAAAGGCACTTCTGTAAGGTAAGTTTGCATGTCAAATGTTGACACACCAGTCCATCTTTTGTATTGCACCTTAAGTCCACTGAAGTGTATGGGGCTGAGCTGCGATACCACGGGTGATATTCCTATATAGATAATTGATTTTCCAATATACTCAAGACAGGATGTACACCTATCATTAGCTATTGTTATTGTAATGTAAAGGCTACAAAACCCATACTCAGCAATATGTTTATCAGCTGGAGGATATTACGTAAAGGCCAGAAGAATCTTATTCGAAACTAGGATTTTGATTCTCCAGCTCATGAAGTATCTTCCTGAAACCTGTTGCATTTATTGACGCAGACCCAAGTCCTGATCCACAAATGAAAAATTATGGAGCAGGGTCCAGAACACAGTAATAGACTCTACAGGGGGTGATGGACTAAAGAACCTTGGGTCCACAGTTTATTGGGAAATAACCTAAATTTAATAAACCTATCTGCAGATGATCTGCTTTACCTTCACATAGGGTTGTCTTCTGCCGGACCTTATAGGCCACTGTCTGATTCCTGAAATACCTCAAAATGGAACTGACTTAAGTTTGAGGTACTCAGCTGGCATCAAGGCTTATATGCCTTTGGGTGGTCCAGTAATAGATTCCCTGGAAAATGTTTAGCTGGAAGGAGATTTGACCAGATGGGAATAGAGTTGGGTGAGCAACAAAAGACAATTCAGAGAAGACAATTCAAGTCAAACTCAATGATAAACCACCACAAATACCACCGAGGTGCCTTTCATGTTTGACACATGTGTTACCTGACAACCCTGTCAGCCCCAATGCAATACATGGGGCCGCTGTGGCTGGCAGGTAGAAGCTGGACCACAGTGAGGTATATACATTACAGCTGTGTTTTGGTTGGGTCCTATTATTGTGGTAGAGCCTGAACCTTACCCGTCTTGGGGTGGGCCAGAAGGTTGTCATCAGGTAGCTGGCCCTCGTAGTAAATGAACATTTTGTGCAAATAGTGAGTAGTGTTGAGTGAGCACCTCTGTGCTCGTATGCTCGGTTGCTCTGGCCGAGCACTAGGGGGTGATCGAGTGCTCGGCCGAGCACCCGAGCATAATGTTAGTCAATGGGACTAAACCAGGCCCCCCCCGCTCGGAAGAGGGGAGGGTGTCTGGTTATTAGAAAAAGGTCAGAATCGCGACTTCTCCTCTTTTACTCCTTTCACTCGTAAAAGTGTGCTAATTAACTGAATTTGTACGCATTAGCGCACAATGCGTAGCATTAGCATACAAATTTGTACGCATTAGCGTACAAATTCGTACACATTAGCATACAATGCGTAGCATTAGCGTACAAATCAATATTACAGTGAATGCCAGTGCTCTCCCGCACGTTTACAACAAACATGTGGGGAAGAGACTCGAGCATTGCGCTCGAGTACACTCTGTGTTCGGCCGAACACTCAGCGGACCTGAGCGTAGCCCAACACTAATAGTGAGTTCTTCCTGCTGTAAAATATGTAGAACATTTACTACCTCAGCAAAGCACTTTTCTCTGGATGAAAGCCCCTATAACATAAAACTAATATGGGAGACTAAAAAGGGTCGTACAAGAATGGGGGTGTTTAGCAAACCTCCCCCCATTTGGACAGACCTTTTAAGAAAAGGGGTGGCTGGACAGCATCAAGTGGTTATTGCCTATTTTAAAATCTTTAAACAACATTCTTAAAGCAGATTTAAACAAAAACCTTTGTCAGCTGGAAGTCCCCTTTAACCCCTTCCCAACATCCGCCGTAATAGCACTGGTTCTTCCCGTTACTACCAGTTAAAGGAGTACTCATGTAACAACAACAACTGGGAATTGTTTATCCTTTAAAGAAACAGTAGCAGACCAAACCAGTTAAACAGAAGATTTTACTTTCTCCTCTTAACCCAACATATGCACAATATATTTGCTAGTAACAGTTCACAGAGGAGGCACAGATGCTTTCTGGTACAATACACTCAGGGTGGCACAATCAGGGGTGCCCCTAGCCTTTCTGCTGCTGAAATGACATAACCCCCCTTCCATGGCAAATTCTCAACTTAACTTTTTCCCTACAGCCCTACTGTTAAAGGTGCAGGAGGGGTATGCAGAGATGAGTGCTTCCACAATGGAAGCACATGGCTGCCCCCACTTGGTCCTACCTGATGCATTTGCCTCACCACGCCTCATTGGCGGTGCACCCCTGGGCACACTTACTCTTACTGGCATGGAACACTTGAACATCCTACAACTCAACTCCAATATTCTTCTACTCAATGAACTTTAACGCCGAGAAGGCCAGTGTTAACTCCACAAGACCCCAGAGTGGTGTTGCTTCATGAAAACCTATGCAACTTTAACAATGATACACACTATTCTATGCTAAACACAACTTCTCGTCCTATAACAAGGGGATGGTCACCCTCCACAACCAGCTATATCCCAGAGAGTATCTCAGGCCTCAGGGTAGCCAATCCCAAGCTATACACCAGTCACCAGACCATTCTTACCTCACGTCTTACATGGCCATTTCAAGTCATTGATAGCCTCTCCCAAGGTTGAAGCCTCCCAACAACCATTCCAAAATGGTTTCCCTCTTGGCTGACATCTCTCACAGATCCCTGAAAATTTCTGAAGCTGTCTCTTCCCAGGGCTGACCGTATGCTCAGCCAACACAGCCTAGAACTCCACAAGCTGTCCCTTCCCACAACTGAACACAAGCTCAGCCTACTACTCTAAAGTGGGAACAGTTCCCTGGATCTACTCCACAGTCAGTGTCAGACTGGCTCACCAGAGTACCAGAGGATCCTCCAGTGGGCCCAGGCTATGACACCATAATGGGGCCCAAAGATCTAGGAGAAAAAAAAACATTTGGCTGCATTTGGAGCCAATCACTTGCCACTAGGGTCACTTTCTGTGATTCAAAACCCATTAAACTTTATCGATGATATAGGGGTTGGGCATATATATTTTTTTCTGGTGGGCCCCAGGAACTCCAGTCCAACACTGTCCACGGTGACATTCTCTAGGCCTTCCTAGGCAAAATCATGGCAGCACCTCTCCTAAATAGGTTCCCTAAATGCCTTATAGGTGACCCACTATATGGTGTTTAGTGATGATCGAGCACCCCGGTGCTCGTATGCTCGGGTGCTCTGGCCGAGCACTCAGGGGTGCTCGAGTGCTCAGCCGAGCACCCGAGCATAATTGAAGTCTATGGGAGTAAACCAGGAGGTAAAGACAGACACACACACAGAGACACTACTTACCTTCCCTGGCAGCTCCCTCCTCCCGTCCAGCCGGAAGACGGCGAGCAGAGTGGTAAGTTTTACGCCACCTGCTGGACGGGATGAATTACTACAAAGAAGAAGCCTGAGGCGGTAAGTAGTTTGTGTTTGTTTGTTTTCTATTTTGCAGGATCGTGAATGCAGAGGACTACGTCGGATTCGGTGGATCACGTCGGACCAGCTTTTTTATTCTTTAATTAAAATGGTCAAACAGGGGTCTGGGGGAGTGTTTATTTCAATAAAATATTTTATGAGTGTGTGTGTGTTTTTTTTACAACATTGCAGTTTTAGTAATCACGGCTATCTACAGACGGCCCTGATTACTAATACTGGGCTTAGTGCTTGCCGGTATGGCCAGCACTAACCCCAACATCTATTACCTCGGCACCCACCGCCACCAGGGGTGCCGGGAAGAGCCGGGTACCCACAGGACCGGACCTTCTAAATTGAGGGTCCGGTTCTGGGGCAGCTGCAGGCTGTTACTGTTAGGCTGGGAAGGGCCAATAACCGTGTCCCTTCCCACCCTGGTAGTGCCAGGCTACCGCTGCTGGTTGTATCTGGCTGGAGAAGGAAAAAAGGGGGGACCCCACACCATTTTTTTTCAAAAATAATGAAATAATTTTAAAAAATGGCATGGGGTCCCCCCTTTTTTCCTTCACACACACTTATAAAATATTTCATTGAAATAAATACTCCCTCAGACCCCTGTTTGACCATTTTATTTAAAAAATAAAAAAGCTGGTCCGATCTAATCCACCAAATCCAACGTAGCCCTCTGCATTCACGATCATGAAAAATAGAAAACAAACCACTTACCTCCTCCTCAGGCTTCTTCTCCTCAGCAGTGGAGCCTCTTCATTACATTGTGCCCTCTGCCAGTGAATCAAAAAAAGTACACCTTGAATTCTTCAATGAAAAAAAAAACGTGATAGGTGACGGATCCTTCATGAACTCCATTGAAAGTCAATGGAGGACGGATCCGTTTACTATTGTGTCACACCAAACTGATCCGTCCTCCATTGACTTTCAATGGAGTTCATGACGGATCCGTCATGACCCCAATGCAAGTCAATGGGGACCGATCCGTTTACTATTGTGTCACACCAAACAGATCCATCCCCATTGACTTGCATTGGGGTCATGACGGATCCGTCTTGGTGTGGGGAGGGGACTCGAGCATTGCGCTCAAGTACACTCGGTGTTCGGCCGAACACCGAGCGGACTTGAGCGTAGGCATGAGTTCGGCCGAGCATGCTCGCTCAACACTAATGGTGTTTCCACAGGCTCCTCTTCAGTTCTTCCCGGTTTCCAGCCCCAACATTCCCATAATAGATAACCAAATTCAGCTTGTCACCATGGATAAAACCCCAATAGAAGATTCTTCAGCTACCTCACGTGGACCATCTGCACTCATTTACTTGGTGTCAAACCATTACCTATTCCTCTCTGCCCCTCCTGTTAGCATTGAGACATCACAACAAAAGTACCAAGGCCAGTCAGGCCTATGCCAAAGCTGGAAAGCCTTCCTATAAGGCTACATTCACAAGACCGTATGTATTTAGTGTCCATTTTGTGGTCCACATATCACTGAACCGTTTTTTGTTTCCGTTGCGTTTCCGCATTTTGCATCTGTATGTCATCCATATGTCTTCCGTTCTTTACGGTCCACAAAAAACGGAAGGTGTAACAATAAAATATTGTTGTCAAGGTGTGATGAACTGCACCTCGCAGGACTGCCCTGCATGTGCTTACACGGTACCGTTAAATCCTTGATACAAACATGTGAAGTTCCACGCCCCTTCGGGGTGTGTAAGGTTATGTACGGCACGGTTTTTCACAGACGCCTACTGTCCACGCGGGCACAGGAAGGCACAGAAAGGGAGAGAGGGTAGCCCACGCGATCCCTGCCTGGCGCTATGCTCGCTCGCAATTCTGGCCGGCTAAGAGACCCTTTTCACCAGCGAAACTGTGCATCAGCCCAGTAGTACTGCCACCAGCTCTCGTTTGATATAATTCCGGTCCGTTACCAAGAGCCAACCCAAGTAGCCTATAACAATATTACTGAGAACATGGACGTGGGATTAGTGGATCGAGATAACAGAACAACTCAAGATTAAATTGTAGATTTAATGGCCTTAAGGGCTCACTAAACAAAAAACACTATACACACAATGAATGATATGTACAATGGTCCGATTATAGTTACAAGGATAGTAGGGGTACACGCAGGATAAACAGATTGTAAAGTCAGTTACCATTAGAGGTTATGCTTTGCTGTAGTTACGTGAAAGGCGGTGATGTCAGCGGGTTCCTTGGGCCTATTCCAACACCTTACAGGCGGACACCTTTCCTTAGAACAAGACGCTGGCCTCTGCTTAGGCCAACATTATTATACCTATGTCGTCTCTGCCCCATCTGCTACCGGGGGTGTCACACTCCCACCTCCCTCCAGCTGGGCCAGGAAAATCTTCAAAACCTGTTATGGTCCATAACATCCCAGTGGTAGGTCCGATCATGACGGCACCTGGGCCAGTGGGTCCCCCTCATGTCCGGGCATGTATGAGACCAAACACAGCTAAGCTACTGAGTTTCTTCTAGGAGTTACACGTATCTCCCCAACCATGTATCCTAGACACATAGAATTTCCAGTGCCACGTTCCACTCGTATACGGGATCGTAGAACTGTCCTCTGTCCTTGGCTAGGTCGCGGCATAATTTCATAAATTTCAGTCCGGCTGCAGAAATCCCTTTGAATTCGCTGAGTGGTTACAGATTCACAGCAGGCGTCCTTCTGAAAAGTTGTTAGGCTCCACTCAGGCTAGGAAGGTGTGCATACCTCCCAACTTTGCAAAGAGAGAAAGAGGGACATATTGTGGCAAATTTTTTCTGCAGTAGGCCACGCCCCTAACCCCGCCCACTATAAACTAATCTCACTCAGTCCCCTTACTACACAGGGATAATAAACACAGTGATGTCATCGTACAGGGATACTACACACAGTGATGTCACAGTACAGGCAATTTGTTATTTCTGATTATTTTAAGGCATTCCAGTGCTGGAATTTCATCGGGGAATGATTTTTCTAAATCATGATGATAGCCTTATCTGCGCCCCCCCAGGCCTTGTTTGCACAGGTGTACTGTGACATCATTGTGTTTATTATCCCTGTACTGTGACATCACTGTGCTTATTATCCCTTTACGGTGACATCACTGTGTTTATTATCTCTGTACTGTGACATCACTGTGTTTATTATCCCTGGACTGTGACATCACTATGGATGCAGAGACAGCTGCCAGAGACCGGGACATACCTCCCCCGTACCGGGACAGCGGGACTGCCATTGCAATCCGGGACTGTCCCGCTGGATCCGGGACGGTTGGGAGGTATGGGTGTGTGGTTCCTCACTACACCACTCTGGGAACAGAGACCCCTTGCTGGGTCTCCTATCCTTTTTTGATTGTACTCAAGGGTGGCCATATGTGACATGGCTGAGACACAAAGGTGGTTGGCAGGGAATCATAAGTCATATTCCTCACACTAGGTAACCAATCTTGAAAAGTCACATGTTGGCATAGGTGCCATTTTCTTGTGCTTTTCTAGTTAGATAGAGATTTGTGAGGCTCCTCTGCTTGTCTGGTATAGGAATTTTGCTTTTTCTGTGTGGCAATCATGAGAAAAGACATCGAGAGCTTCTCCTGCACTGGCTCCTTTCTAGGCAATTTGGATGGCATCTGCCAATGCTGTACGAAGAACCGGGGAGGAGGAGGAGGCAATGGGTCCATCCTATTGTCTCTCAAAAACTCATGGGACACTTCCATACTTTGTATGCTGACCTGCGGCAGGAACCATTGAAATTTATGAACTTCTGTCAGTGGATTCTTTCAATTTCCTGCTGGCGTCTCTACGTCCGGACCTAACCTTCCAGGATACGAACATGAAGCGTAGCATAGGACCCGAGGAAAGACTCCTTCTCATGTTAAGGTAAAATATTTTTCCCTTGTATTTATACATAAATTAATTTTGAATTGGGATTTCCCTTGTTGAACATTGTGACCATATCTCTAGGGGATGCCCCCGATATCGTGCAGGTTCTAGACCCACCGCAGGGACTTGCACCTATACTAACTGAGCCTGGTGCACCACTATGGTCGCATCTCAAAAACCTATGCAAGCGTGGAAATTAGTTTAAGGTCACGCAGGGCTAAGCGCTAGCATGTCCACCACTTCCGTTATTTCTCTTGGACAAACTGAACAATTTATTTTCTTACACTCAAATAGGAATGAAAGGATAGGGGCTATGCACACATGGTGCACCCTCTGGGAGTTTTTAGGTACTTTTTTATATATAGGTGTGGGTCCTATACATTGGATCCATACCTATCTGACATTTAGGAAATATCCTAGCAATATGCCCCCCCCCCCCCCCCCCCCGTCCAAGGTGGGACTACCCCTTTTATTGATTATTATATTTTTTTAAAATTATTATTATGTTTTTTTCCTTCACCTATGTGGACTACTATAGCAGCCCTGATGGTGCATTGTCTGTGGCTCTCATTGTTTTCAGCTGGTCTTTGGTATTAAATTATCTAAATTTCAGCAAGAGAATGAGGACCCTTGACGTTGGCCTGCAGGCTGGGGTATTTTTGCAGCCAATTTATCAATTTCTTTTAAAAATTAGTTTTATGGGCTTTTTTTAAAATTGTATTTATTTTTTAGGAAAACTGAACATGGATTTTTTTCAGGTAGCTGGTAGGCAGAGACCTGGTCACCGTGGCCACACCAGTGTATCCAATACAGCACATAGATACAATAAGGGCCAAGCCTTGGCTTTCTACACGATGTTAAGAGGATGGTTGGTACCTGACTTCTGTATCAATACAGGTGGGGTGGTTAATTTAGAAATAAAAACCTATAAAGTGCGATTTAGGGTGTGTCTGGTGAACTCGAGGACACACCCTGTGCACACCTATGCGTCTCTGAGAATATAGATGAAGCAGCAAGATGATTCTTGTTTTACTCCAGGTTGTATACACTAAGATAGTAAAGATAGTAGACTCCATGCCTGGTGCACCACCAGGGTTGCATCTCAAAAACCTATGCAACCTGCTTTTTAACCACTTAAAGGGGTTGTCCAGCTTTGGGAACAGACCCCTGCAGTGTGTTGTACCTACTGAAAAACACATAGGCCCCTTTCACATGAGCGAGTTTTCCGTGCGGGTGCAATGTGTGACGTGAACGCACAGCACCCGCACTGAATCCTCACTCATTCATTTCAATGGGTCTGTGTACGTGAGCATTTTTTCCATGCATCAGTTCTGCTCTGTGTGAAAAACGCAGCATGTTCTATATTCTGCATTTTTCACGCAGCCCTGGCCCCATAAAAGTGAATGGGGCTTCAGTGAAAAACGCATTGTATCCTGAAGCAAGTGCGGATACAATGCGTTTTTCACTGATGGTTGCTAAGAGATGTTGTCTGTAAACCTTCAGTTTTTCATCACGCACGTGAAAAACGCATCAAAACGCATTGCACCCGCGCAGAAAAAACTGAACAACTGAACGCAATCGCAGACAAAACTGACTGAACTTGCTTGCAAAATGGTGCAAGTTTCCCTGAACGCACCCTGAACGCATCCGGATCTAATCCGTTACCCTCGTGTGAAAGGGGCCATAGTCAGCTGCTCCTTGAAGCTCCATTCCTGCTCCTGACTCCCTTCAGCATTCTTTCGCTCTTGGATGGACATAATGTTTTTATTTTTCAGTTAGCACAGTCATAAGGGGCTTGTTTTTTGCAGCACAAGTTGTATTCTATACAGGAACCCCTTTGGTGTACATTTAATCTACTGTGGGAATAGAAAAAAAGTAATTGCACAATTTGACAAGGAATCTTTATTATGCAGGTCAGTACAAGTACAGCAACACTACAGTTTTAGGCTACGTTGACATAACACGGATCCGCAAAATACTGATACCGGCAATTGCGGACAAGAATAGGACATGTTCTATTCTTTTTGTGGGGCCACGGCACGGAGCAACGGATGCGGACAGCACACAGTGTGCTGTCTGCATCCTTTGCGGCCCCGTAGAAATGAATGGGTCCGGATTTGAGCCGCAAAATATGTGTCTCGGAGCCTGTAAAAAGCACTGTCGTGTGAATGTAGCCTAATAGTTTTTTTAAAATATATTTTACTACTTTTGGACAATGAAAACACTTGTGGGAAAAAATTTTTTTTTGTGCCACCATATTTTCAGAGTTTGCACTTTTTTGCTGTATATTTGCATTGAAGGAGCTATGTAAGGGGCTTCTTTTGAGGGATGGGTTAATGTTCTCATTAGTACCATTTTGGAATACAGAGAACTTTTTGAACGCTTTGTATTCCATTTTTTGGGAGGCACAATTTCCAAAATTGTCAATTCAGACATTGTTTTTTATCTTTTTTTTTTTTTTTACAGTGTTTTAACTAACACATTAATTTTATAGTTTGGCTCATTATGGGCGGGTTCAAAGTGTAAGGGGAAAATAGGCTTCTATAGGTGGGATAACTGGAGTCCACTACCATGACAATCCCTTGGCAACCCATGATCACCTTGGAAAGGAAAATACATACAATGCAACGGCACACTGCCAACCAGATAAAGCACAAAATGCCATAGAGATATGAGGTATTCTGAAGCTAATGCTATGCTTGTTTAGTAAATTAGAGATTCTTGGCAAATATATTTTGTACAAAATTATCTGGGCCCGTCCACAAAATCGTCAAGGTGATCTCTGTAGAACGGGAACCTAACACTATTTCCTACCTGTTATGTGCCAACCTTGGCTTCCGTATAATCAGGGGGTGCACATGCATGCTGGGTCCACTCTGCCTTTTGCCATTTGTAGTGCTTTAAAGGCCTCCACTAATACACTAGTCAGGAGTACATGACCAAATGGATTGGCAGTGTGCCGTTGCATTGTATGTATTTTCCTTTCCTTGTGCATTTAGCCATAGCAACGTGCACCTGCGCACTGGGATGTGCTGACTGAAATCCCCTTTTTTTCTTTGTAAGTTTGTATTGGAGGTGTGGATACTCCATTTGGTCATGCACTCCTGACTAGCCCCGTCTGCCCCATAGGCTGATTTTAATTAGTGTAACTATAAAGCCGAGTGGACTCGGCATGCATGCTGGTACCTGCATCCCTGTATTAGTGGAGGCCTTTGAAGCACTACAAATGGCAAAAGGCAGAATGGATCCAGCATGCCTGTGGAACCAACACCCCCTGATTATATGGAACCCAAGGTTGGCACATAGCAGGTAGGAAATAGTGTTAGGTTCCCGTTCTACAGAGATCACCTGGACGATTTGGTGGACGGGCCCAGATAATTTTGTACAAAATATATTTGCCAAGAATCTCTAATTTACTAAACAAGCATAGCATTAGCTTCAGAATACCTCATATTACTATTGCATTTTCTGCTTTATCTGGTTGGCAGTGTGCCGTTGCATTGTATGTATTTTCCATGATCACCTTGCAGATGGTGGAGTCGGGGTGGGGAGCTTGTGGTGAGGGACCCCTTCCCTCTGTCTAATCACTTAGATGCTTTGGTCATTCTTGGATGTGACATCTAAGGGGTTACACTGCCAGGATCAGAGTGATCTCCGATCCTGGCAGTTTCCGCAGGAGCCCCGCAGTACCCACCAGATCACGGTGACATATATATGCATTATGAGTCACAAATGAATCCTCCACTCATGACAGATACTAGAAAAAGTATTCATACCCCTTGAACTTTTCCACAATTTTTCACATTACACCCACAAACATATATGTACTTTATTGGGATTTTATGTGATAGACCAACACAAAGTACCAGTATGTGTGATGTGGAAATAAAATGATACATGGTTTTCAAAATTTTGAATAAATAAAACTCTGGAAAGTGTGGTGTGCATTTGTATTCAGCCCCCCCCTTCCACCCGGGTCAATACTTTCTAGACTGCCTTTTGCTGCAGTTACAGCTACAGTTTTGGGGGTATGTCTCTACCAGCTTTGCACATATAGAGGCTGACATTTTTGCCCATTCTTCTTTGCAGAATAGCTCGTGCTCAGTCAGATTATTGGATGGAGAGTGTCTGTGAAAAATAGCTTCCCTTGATATTTTTTGTATAGTCCGTTTATATATTTGTACAGGTTAATCATGTCCCCCCTTAGACGTCTTTTTTCAAGGCTAAATAAGTTCAGTTCATTTAATCTTTGCTCATAAGTAAGATCTTCCAGGCCCTTTATGAGTTTAGTGGCTCTCCTCTGTACCTTTTCTAACTCCAGGGCATCCTTTTTATGGACTGGTGCCCAGAACTGAACTGCGTATTCCAGTTGAGGCCGCACCAATGCTTTATATAGTGGCGATATTACATTCCTGTCTCACGAGTCCATACCTCTTTTGATACAAGACAGAATTCTGTAGGCCTTAGAGGCAGCTGACTGGCACTGCATGCTGTTATTTAGTCTATGATCTGCTAATACACCCAGATCCTTCTCAACAAGTGACTCTCCCAGTGTTACTCCCCCAAGACATATTCTGCATGCAGATTATTCGCCTCCAAGTGCAGAACTTTACATTTATCTATATTGAACCTCATTTGCCAAGTGGAGGCCCAAACAGTAAGTTTGTCCAAGTCAGCTTGTAACTTATTAACATCTTCCATAGACTGGACTGTATTACAAAGTTTGGCATCATCTGCAAAAACAGAAACAGCACTATTACTCCCATCCTCTATGTCATTAATGAATAAGTAAAATAATAGCGGAGCCAGCACAGAACCTTGGGGAACACCACTTATAACCGGGGACCATTCAGAGTAGGAATCATTGACCACAACTCTTTGGATACGATCATGAAGCCAATTTTCAATCCAATTACAAATCTAAACTAAACTATTCTAATCTAAACTAATCTAACTAAACTAATCTAAACTAATCCATTGTAACTCTGGTTTTATGTTTAGCGTTGCTGCCTTGCTGAAGGTAAACTTCCGCCCCAGTCTCAAGTCTTTTGCAGCTTCGACCAGGTTTTCCTCCAGGATTGCCCCTGGTATTTAGCTCCATTGATCATCCATCATCAACTCTGACCAGCTTCCCTGGTCCCTGCTGAAGAAAAGCATCCCCACAACATTATGCTGGCCACACCATGATTCACTGAGGGAATGGTGTGTTTAGGGTGATGTACAGTGTTAGTTTTCTGCTGTCTGTATCGATGGATGAAAGGATTGAGGTAAGTATAGTAGTATAGTTTAACTCCTTATTGGCAGAATGAGCACCTTTTTGGGCTGTACAGCCCTTCCTCAGATTTATCACCAATGTTGAACATTGGGTGCTGAATCTGAGGAAGGGGCCAGTATGTCCCAGTAACACATGATTCTAACAATAAAGAGTTAACTATACTACTATACTTACCATGACCCTTTCATCCATCGATACGGCCAGAGCTCCCTCTTCTTCTTTCTTTGTTCCTAGATGTACCACTCAGTAAGTTTAGGTGGACGGACATGTCATGGTAGGTTTTCAGCTGTGCAATACTCCTTCCATTTTTGGATAATGGATTGAACAGTGCTCTGTGAGATGTTCACAGCTTGGGTTATTTTTATAACCTAACACTGCATTACACTTCTCCACAATTTTATCCCTGACCTGTCTGTTGTGTTCCTTGGTTTTCATGATGCTGTTTGATCACTAATGTTCTCTAACAAACCTCTTAGGCCTTCACAGAACAGCTGGAGTTACTTCCTACTTTGTGTTGGTCGATCACATAAAATCCCAATAAAATGCATTTAAGTTTGTGGGTGTAATGTGAAAAAATGTGGAAAACTTTAAGGGGTATGAATAACTTTTCAAGGCACTGTATATACATTGTGAAATGTGATGGGATGAAGGAATGTGACTTCTCTGGGATCACTAGGCATGGATTAGAAATTGTTGTCCCAGTAGGAGTGTGACTGAAACTACACAATGGGAACAAGCAGGACATGTCTCTGAACAGATTGTTATTTTCTTTTAAGATGAGTCAAGTTCCTCAAGGGAAACATCAACATCTAGAACAAGGTTTTATTGCTGCATTTATCTGATATTAATTTAATTAGCATTTATTTAGGCCACATAATTTCAATGAGTAATGTACCTGTGCTTTATTGCATAAGTTGTCCTTGAGGATGGTAAGGTGTGTCAGATGGTCACTCTGAAGTAAGGACAAAAGGGTCCCAGCAAGAAAATGCATTGTTTACTTGTCCCGTTAAGATTCAAAGCAGAATCTTGTTGGTAAGACAAAGTTCTGTTTCCCTCTTTTAAAACATGACATTCTTAAAGGGAGTGCCCACTCTGGACAATGCCATTTTGTTATGTGGATCCCCCAATAGAAAGTTGATTACAAGTTATTAGGACTCCTAGTAATATACTGTAATGTGGACAGAAACGGGGCTGAAAGTGTTTCGTTTTCCTGCAGTGCCTCCACAGGGGAAATGAGGCATTACAGCGGTGCCATTGAAATCAATGGGGGTCCTGTTTAGTGCATTAAAGGACTGGGTCCTCCAGCAAGAGATTATTTGTAGCATCACTGCACTTTGACTAATAATGGGATACTTATATATTGTTTTCAGGATTCCAAAATAGGGAACAATGAAGCCTCTTTGAGAGGACTAACTAAAATCGCCTTGAAAAATGATCTTCTAGAGGGGGGGTTCTCTCAAACAAAATGGCCTGTATGCATGATATATGATGGAAAAGAAATCTGTCACAGGAAAAATGGTCTAGATAAAGGTATGGTCTTTTGTTGAGGATCTTCTGTACATGAGATGGGGTTTCAAAACCATACAATCCCTTTAACCCTTTCGTTACCAGCACCGTGCAGCGGGCGTCATGTCCGGCAAGTCTCTGCTGTTTCAAACAGCAGAGACCTGCAGCTAAATACCATGCCCGGCAATAATGCCGATCGGGGTAATTAAAGGCTTTGGATGCCGTGATCAAGTGAGATCACGGCATCTAAACGTGCAAAAACCCGGGCTTCCTACCGACACTCCCTGCGGACAAAGAGGGCATTTGTAGTTGCACTGAACACTATCAGCCTCACTGACGAGGCTGATAGTGTTCATGCTGCAATTCTTATTTTGGCCAAAATAAGAAATGAGCAATTTTCAATCCAAAACCTATTTTAAAAATCCCTGATAGTACAAAATGAAAAATTAAAAAACATAATTTATAGGCTCATATATGAGCTGCAAAATCATCACAAAGAATTTTAAAAAAATGTTACAAAATATATATAAAAAAAAATAAATAAAAGTTTAAATCACCCCGCTTTCCATATAATTAAAAAAATAAATATGGTACCTAAATAACAATAAATATAAACATCATGGGTATCACCACGACCAACAACGCCCATACTATTCAAATATTTTTTAAAATTTCCAATACTGCAAATGGCGTAATGAAAAAAGGGTCAAAATGTCCGATTTACTATTTTTTTCATTGCTTCTCTTACCCTTACTAAAAAAATGTATAAAATGTGATCAAAATGTCACGCATACTCCAGAATGGTATGAATAAAAACGACGGATTTTCCCACAAAAAATGAGCCCCTAAATAGCTCAGTAGACATAAGTAAAAAAAAAGTTATGGGGATCAGAATATGGTGATGTAAAACTAAATTTTTTTTTACAAAGTTTAAATTTAGACATAAAAACCTATACATATGGGAGATCATTGTAATCGTACTGATCCATAGAATTAAGGGCATGGGTCAGTTTTGCTGCAAATGAAACACCATGGGAAAAAACCCGTAAACGTGGAGGAATTGTGTTTTTTTCCAATTCCACCCCATTTGGAATTTTTTTTACCGCTTCCCACTACATTTTATGCCATAATTAATGGTGCCATTAAAAAGTGCAACTTGTCCTTCAAAAGTAAGCCTCATACAGCTATGTGAATGGAAATATAAAAAGGTTATGGCTCAAGGAACATTGGGAAGAAAAATGAAAACGCAAAAATGAAAAAAAAAAACTCTGGTAGTGAAAGGATTAAGCTATTGTTTACAATGTCTCCTCAGATGAAATCCCTAGACACAGGGGCCGATAGGACAATGTGACAATAAGTGCTTCTGCAATTGGTGAGTAACTAGGCTGGTCTGATCATGAACATGGTGAGTCACTGTAGTCACTTGCTGAATTCAGTGCTTGTTGCTAGGCGATGGCCCAAAAGTATTTGTGTGCTACCTAATGAAGCAATCTTTTATATGCTGTAATGAGTGAAGATTCTTTGTTTCAGAAATAATCTAATAAATAAAATTTTGGTTTTGTTGCTGGAAGTATTTTTTTTTTTTTAAATCATATTTTATTCTTGAAGAGGTTTTCTAGGTTGTAAGAATAGGGCTAGAAATGGCAAAACTATGAAAATAAAAAAGTAAAATACATATCCACACATTCACATGTTGCAGAATGCTGTTAGCCTTGGTCCTTTTTGCTTATATTATGGTGGGGGAGGGGGGTCTGAAAGAAAAAAAAGGATTTATTGCCCACAGCAGCCAATCACAATGCAGCTTTCTTCTTACCACAGCAGTTCCAAAAATGAAAGCTGTGCTCTGATTGATTGCTGTGGGCAACAGACAAGGCCCATTGATTCTAATGAATTGATTCTAAAGTCAAGAGCCAACCACGGCCCGTCACAGGCATTTGTCAGTGCTGATGTCACATCAAATGGGCGTGACTGGCCAATGTGATCTAGTGAGTGATGTCACATGGACATCTTGTTCACTTTGTGTGATGTCTTTGTGTGGATGTCTGTCCTGTTGTTACTTGTTTCAAAAATGACTTGTTACTCAAAAATGGCAGCATAATAACACAGGAAAATGTCCCAAAAATTCTGTAAGTAAATAAAACACCAAACTGTGACCTTTCGGAGGTAAATACTTTTAGGAGCAATCTATGAAAAACTCATACACAGACATCATGTTGCTGGACCCCGGAGACACTTGCCTGGCCACTGGTTACCTACAAAATGTACTCACCTTTAAAAAAAAACATAATGATTTATTTTACTGGGCATACGCCCTCAATAAACGTACCGTGCACACCTAAGAACTCCTAATTTACACACAGTGATGAGAAATTCTCCTGCTTGTCTCTACGATTCTGAATTATTAGAGTTGTGGTGGTGGTGGGGATGTATGGGGCTTGTCTCCATCGGGACCTCCATCAATGAGGTAGAGAACAACAGCAAAAAGTCAGCACACCCATGGGAGCAGGCATTTTATAAAGCATGCGAGGTGGAGGAACTGATTGGTACACAAGGTTGTTAGTGTCCTAGGGTGCGACAAATTATACTGTTTAAAGTCTTCTACAAGTCCTGATCCGCCTGTACTGCAGGCTACATGTGTAATATTATGACATGCTACCATCTATGATGTGCTCAGACTCTACAGTTTAGAACAACTTTGTGAATTATATTCAAGAAGTTGCTTTCATGGCAATTCACTAATACAATAAGAGGTTTCCACATTGAAGTCACTAGACAGCAGGAGTGGATAGGCCATAGACCCTACAGGAAAATTTTGCAATGGGCCGATGCACAGGGGGCCACCCAAGGCCTTCTCTTGGCTGCCAGCCAGGTATATAAAGATTTGATGTTCTCAGCCTTAATTAATGTTGGATCATTAGGTACTTATGCACTTGGCCAATGGCCGCAGGTGCCCTCCTGAACTCAACTGTATCATCATCCTCAAGATGATAATACAGTTTTATACTGTGGTGAGGGTAGCAGAATTTTGTGCAGCACTGTAGCAGGAGTCACAACATTTGCAAATTCATCTCAGAAGGTAATGCTGGAAAAATTATGTTTCAATTTTGTTATAAAGAGTTAAAGGGGTCCTCTCACTTCAGTAAGTTGCATTTATCATGTAGTGAAAGTTAATACAAGGCACTTACTAATGTATTGTGATTCTCCATATTGCTTCCTTTGCTGGCTGGATTCATTTTTCCATCACAGTATACACTGCTTGTTTCCATGGTTACAGACCACCCTGCAATCCATCAGTGGTGGTGGTAGTGCCTGCACACTATAGGAAAAAGTGTAAGCCTCTCTGGTGGCCTCGACCATGGGAGCGCACATAGGCTAGTGCTTTTTCCTATATTGTGCAATCACGACCACCACTGATGGATTGCAGGGTGATCTGTAACCATGGAAACGAGCAGTGTATAATGTGATGGAAAAATGAATCCAGCCAGCAAAGGAAGCAACACGTACAATAACAATACATTAGTAAGTGCCTTGTATTAAGAGCTAAGTCTCTTACACACCCAGTCGTGGTCACCTCGGATGAACAACACAACTGCCTGAGGACTGTGTTTTTGTAAGCGGCTGGGGGGCGTACAGGGTGCAGCAAGCAAAACAGTCCCTGGAGAGTAAAGTTTTATCGAGTGGCCTTGGTTCAGTCCAAAACCACGGTGCAGCGAGTGCGGTTACTCATGAACTGACCTTAGTTCATCCCACCCGACCACAAAATACATGTTCTTTATAAACATATGAGGATCTCTGAGTGACTTTCTTTACTGTGCGAATGTTTGAGGATTACATCTATAAAATCCTGAGTGTATAAGAGATGCCTGTAGGTCTGGTTTTCTGTCATGTGGACAGAAGACAAAGTCAGTGAGGCAAGAAAAAGTGAAAATACACAAACAGGTACACGTCCCATGAACTGCACCTTCCCTGGTGTATGTAAATCTCATCTCAAATGAATTGATATCCATGGAACTGAAGGACTTGTCTCAGTCTTGTGTCTCAATGTATTGTTTGTGGTATGTTTAATGTTTAAAAGTTGCTTGGAATATCAGGAAAGGACACTCCCCTTCTTGGATAATATAAGACTATCGTATTTTTCTCCCTATGAGACGCACCTTTGTTTACTAAAATAACAGGAAAGAGTCACTTTGTAACGATTACATCAATTAATTACTGCTCAAACTTCTTGTAATACCGTTGGTTAGGCTATATTAAGCTTATTATCTAGTTATCTTTCCTGTTATTTTAGTAAACAGAGGTGCGTCTTATAGGGAGAAAAATGTGGTAATTTGAATATGGAGAATTCTGCAGGTAAGGCTACTTTCACACTAGCGTTTTAAAATTCCGGTATTGAGTTCCGTCATAGGGGCTCAATACCGGAATAAAACGCTTCAGTTTTGTCCCCATTCATTGTCAATGGGGACAAAACTGAACTGAAGACAACGGAGGCTCCTGAAAGCATTCCGTTCCGTCTTCAGACCGGAGAACAAACCGCAGCATGCTGCGGTTTGCTCTCCGGTCCAGGCATCCGCACCAAGACGGATCCGGAATGACCCCCAATGCAAGTCAATGGGGGTGGATCCGTCTGGAGTGACCATAATGGTAACCGGATCCGCCCTCCATTGACTTTCAATGGAGTTCATTACGGATCCGGCTACACATAGACACATACAGACACAGACATAGACATAAACATAAACATACACACACATATAGACATACAAACACACATACATACTTACATGCTCCCGGCAGGTCTTCAGAGCGTCGAGGGACAGGACGGCGCGCACAGATGACGATTCCACCAGGCGCCGCCAGCAGAGGGCGCTGTGGGGGAATCGTCACCTGTGTGAGCCGTCCTGTCCCTCCAACGCTCCGAAGACCTGCCGGGAGCATGTAAGTATGTATGTGTGTTTGTTTGTCTATATGTGTGTGTATGTTTATGTTTGTGTATGTATGTACTGTGTGACATGTGTGGAGCCGGAGCGCGGTTCCGGCTCCACACATGTCACTGCGGCAGGCCTGATCCCGGCAGCACCCTTCACCTGCCGGATCAGGCCTGCCGCCAGTGTGAAAGTAGCCTAAGGCTACTTTCACACTTGCGTTTGCAGGATCCATCACAGGCTCTCACAAATCCTAAACTGATCAGTTTTTCCCTAAGGCAATCTGAATGGAAAAGGATCCGTTCAGAAAGCATCAGTTGCTTCAGTTCAGTCTCCATTCCGTTTTGGTTGCTGTGTTTTGGTGTCCGCTTGATGGAAACTGATCCAAACCGTTTTCTCAGACACAATAGAAAACAGATCCTTCCCCCATTGACTTTCAATGGAGTTCAAGACGGATCCGTCTTTGCTATGTAAAAGATAATACAAACAGATCCGTTCAGAACGGATGCAGACGGTTGTATTATCATGACGAATCCGTTTGTGAGAGCCTGGACGGATCTCACAAACGGATCGTGCAAACGCAAGTGTGAAAGTAGCTTAAATTGTCGGGATGTGGATGTATATGTGTTGTCAACAGAAAGAACTTGAATGCGAATTAAACGGAGATGGTAAATATATGTTTCAATTAGAATCTGACAAAATACAATATTTAGAAAAAATGGTGTAAGAAATTTGGGTTTAATGGTAAATTTACTGTAGAATCATACTGAAAATTAGTGGAAGAGAAACCCTCTTGCATTTAGTATATTGCAAGAAGTAATATGCAATTATGATTCCAGTGTCTGAGATGTACCTGGAGAATAAGTAGAATAATTCCAGAGTCTGGGACCTGGTATAGAGAGACTTAGAAGCTATGTACACCTTTGGGGGCAATTTTTTTTATTATTATTCCATTGTACTCATTTTCAGCTAAAATAATTTTTTTAATTGGTCTTTATTAAAATTTGACATATTTTTCACTGTACAGAGCTGAGATGCTCTAGTAGCACCCTTTAAATTTTCTGTCTTTTCTGTCAATCGCAGGAGCAGATGGGCTCCTTATCTCTGGCTCTCTGACATCATAAACACTCATAATAGCTCAGTTTAGGGCTGGGGCGATTAATCGAATTAATTTGATTAATTCGCCAATTGAAAGCCTCACAATTTTATTTTTTAGGAAAATCGTGAACTCGATTTTCCTAAAATGGCGCCTGCCAGATAAATAAAAAAAATCTCTCACCTGTCCTGCTCCGGCGGCTCCGCTCCAGGTGTCCGGCGCTCCTCTCTTCTCCGGGGCCGCGCTGCACTGTCCTTGACTGCGTACAGCATCAGGACGTGGTGCGCGCACTCTGACCAGACGCTGCACGCAGTCAGGTTACAGTGGCAGCACCGGGAGAAGAAGACTGAGGAGCGCTGGACCTGGAGCGGAGCGGATTTTTTTATTTTATTCTTATGGTGGCCTAGTGGGCTGTTCTGAGGGCTGAAGGGGGCACTACTGTGGGCTAATCTGAGGTCTCAAGGGGGCACTACTGTGGGCTAATCTGAGGTTCTCAAGGGGGCACTACTGTGGGATGATCTGAGGTCTGATGGGGGCACTGTGGGGCTGATCTGAGGTCTGATGGGGCACTGTGGGCTGATCTGAGGTCTGATGGGGGCACACTGGGCTGATGTGGGGTCTGATGGGGCACAATGGGCTGATGTGGGGTCTGGATGGGGCACAATGGGCTGATGTGGGGTCTGATGGGGCATAATGGGCTGATCTGAGGTCTGATGGGCAAATGGGGCTGATCTGAGGTCTGATGAGGGCACACTGGGCTGATGTGGGGTCTGATGGGGGCACACTAGGCTGATGTGGGGGTCTGATGGGGCACCAATGGGCTGATGTGGGGTCTGATGGGGCCACAATGGGCTGATGTGGGGTCTGATGGGGCCACAATGGTCTGATGTGGGGTCTGATGGGGCATAATGGGCTGATCTGAGGTCTAATGAAGGCACAGTGGGCTGATCTGAGGTCTGATGGGGTATAAGTGGGCTGATGTGAGGTCTGATGGGGGCACAGTAGGCTTTTTTTATTTATTTTTTCTATATTTTAGTAACATAAGAAAATTGAGATTTAAATTGTGACTCGTCCAAATTTTAAAAAAATCGAGATTTTTTTTTTTTTGGCCATATCGCCCAGCTCTAGCTCTATCTTACCGATAAGAATGTGGCTTAAATAAGTGTTTATGACCTCTCAGTAGTTTAGAGATAAGGTTTATTAGATGACGGCACAAAGTGAAAGTGAAAGTAGACAAGCTAGAAAAACAGTTAACCTTTTGTGACAGAAAAGCTTGATATTTTTTAATAAAGGCCAAAACTTAGTAACCATGCAATCATTAAAAAATGTCTCCAAGGTGTACATAGCCTTTAAGTAAGGTTCACTGGTGAGAAGCCACTGAAAGGTGAGAGACCTAAGTTATCCTGATGGGAATACAGAAAGCTGCAATTCTGGGAATAGTGGCACCCTGCCCATAGAGATAATCTCCTTGCAACCAGGGAAATACAATGTGAAAACAGCTGGTATGTCGACGGGTGGCTGTGTGGATGTGGCAATAATGGAAACCTTTTAGATAACAGAATAGTTGAATGATCATGACGTGTTTGATGGAGGACAGTGATGGTTACAAGTGTTATAAAGAGGATGTTGCCTGCGATTGAATGAACTGAATTCGTAGTATGTTTTCTTCTGTGTAATTCTGGGATTTATTACTGGGGTACATCCAACATGGAAAGGAATTTCAGCAGAAAACAAAATCTGCTACTTGGCTTCCAAGTAAATTTTGGCAAATAACAGGTTCTATCAGACTCATTACTGCTGCAGAAGTCACATTGAGGCATTCATGTTGTATACTGGACTATACCAAACGGAAACATTATAATATCATATATATATATATATATATATATATATATATATATATATATATATTAACATATGTATACAAATACATAGAAGGCTCAATATTAAAGAATGTATATATATATTTGCCTATTTATATAGTTTACTGGACACAACCCACAGTGGCCATATGGTAAGGATGTCTTTGATGTCAGAACCTGCACTGTTGAACTTTATTTTTATATATTTTTAAATTTTTTTGTTTTTTATTTTTATTTTCACATTATTCAATTTTTAATCATGATTAATATAATTTTTTTAGGGCCTATTAAAAAAATATTTAGGGATTATTTCAGTTTTTTATAATGATGTATTGTGGTCTATTATACAATATTAATTGATACAGAGGGTTGCAACCCATTTGAATCATCCTCATAATATGTTATATTTATTAACTATAATAAAGATGTATGTGTTTAGCTCCTCTATGTATATTACAATCTAGTTCAAATAAATAAATACAGAAAGAGCATAACAGTATTAAAGGGGTTGTCTCATCTTGCCTAATGGGGGCATATCGCTAGGATATGCCCCCATTGTCTTATAGGTGCGGGTCCCACCGTTGGGACCCGCACCTATATCGAGAACGGGGCCCCGCAAGGTGGTGGCTGGAGGACTCCGGTCCGGCCACCACCAAGCCGGCTCCCCATAGAAATGAATGGGAGCGCACCGCGCTTGCGCGGCCACCGCTCCTATTCATTTCTATGGAGCCGACGGAAATAGCCGAGCCAGCGCTCGGCTATCTTCGCCGGCCACATTGAAAATGAATGGAGGCGGCTGCGCCATGCGCAGTGCGCGCCCCGTTCGCTTTCGGGGCCCGTTCTCGATATAGGTGCGGGTCCAGCGGTGGGACCCGCACCTATAAGACAATGGGGGCATATCCTAGCGATATGCCCCCATTAGGCAAGATGAGACAACCCCTTTAAGTATTGTACACTCTGTACAGTATGTTACCAGATAATGAGTGCCCTTCGTTTCCAATTTCTACAATTTAAAACTTTCTCTGCAGGTCAAACTCCGCTGTGAATTTTCCCTTTCAGTGCATGAGATGAAATGGGGATCATTTATTGTTGTACACCACCTTTGGGGTGTAAAATAGTTGCAATAATGGTGCACACCATAATTGCCATCATTATAATTTGTGAATTTTGTGCCTCACTGTCCTATCAAAAAAGGGATATCCGACCCCGAAACACGTTGACAGTCTGCAAATAAATCTTTATAGCTGATCCTACAGATTAACAGCTGTTTTAATTCCACCAAGCAGCACCGTAATGAAAGCAGAGCTACACGCTGTACACTCTTGGATGATTTTTGTGCCTCTCGACACTTTTCAAAAATGCCACATGAACAGTGTCTTAACTTTTAGGCTACATGAACACGGACACACTGTCAGTTTTTCATGGCTATTTTGCATCAGTGTGGTTCATCCATTTTCTGGCCGTGTGTCCATTTTTAATGTCCGTTTGGCATCCGTTTTGCATCAGTTTTTCATGTCCGTTAAAAACGGACATGAAAAATTGATGAGTTGGATTGGCAGTTATTTCTTGCCCCCAACTATAATCATGACCCCCATGATGCCCATAATGTCCTCCATAGTGCCCCTAACTAAAATAATGTCCCCACGGTGTAAATAATTTTTTATAGTGCCCCAACTAAAATAATGTCCCCATGGAGGCCCCCTGGTAAAATAATGTCCCCCATAGTGTAGGAATTGTTTTTATGTTCCCAACTTTAATAATGTCCCCCATGTAGGCCCTCGTCTTAAATAATTTCCCCCATGGTTTAAATTAAAGCCCCCACAGCTGTTTTTTTAAGATTTTTAAAATTAAAAAAAAAAAAAAAAACCCTCACCTTATCCAATTGCTCGCGCTGCAGCAGTCTCTTCTCTCTTCACTGAACAGGACCTGCCGAAGGACCTGCGATGTGCGCGATGACGTCACTGCGCGCGCCAACGTGGTGACGTCACCGCGCATAACGCAGGTCCATCGGCAGGGCCTGCTCGATGAAGAAACCAGAGACTGCATGGCGCGAGCAAGTGGATAGGGTGAGTGGCCATAGTGTACCCGTTTTTAACGGCCCGTTAGACGGGAGCACTCCTATCAATCGGCCGTTAAAAATGGCCCCATTCATTTCAATAGGGCAGTCGGCCCGTAGAAACGGCCCAGAAATAGGACATGTCCTATTTCTGGACGGACGCTATTCACTGGCCGTTAAAAAAACGGCCATGTGACTAGCACCATAGGCTTTCATTGGTGCTAAAAATGGCCGTGTGACGGCCACTACTTAGACGGCCGTCACACGGCCATTTTTCACTGTCGTGTGCATGAGCCCTTAGGATACCAGAGGTATTTTTGGTTTTATGTTTTAATTTTTCTCCCCTGTCTTTCTGGAGCCATAATTTTTTTTTTTCTGTTTACATATCCATATGACGGATTGTTTTTTGCGAGGACAAGTTGTGGCATACAATGTAGTAGGAAGCGGGAAAAAAAATTCCAAATGGGGTGGAATTGGAAAAAAAAGCTCAATTCCTCCACAGTTTTTCGGGTTTTTGTCCCTACAGCATTCCCCGACCTGTTCCCCTTCATTCTCTGGGTGAGTACGATTACAACAATACCACATATGTATAGGTTTTATATGTTTAAATACTAAAAATATAAATTAATAATAATGATAATGTATATTACAATACAAAGCATTAGGTTTAAAAGGGTTTCCAGGAATTTTTAACTGATGACCTATCCATCAGTTATAATGTCTCAGAAAACCTCTTTAATGGCTCCTCTGCTCCTCAGCACTTCTCATGCCCCCTCTCGGGAATTATTAATAACTTACAAAATAGAAGAACATCCACGCTCATCATCCATACAGGCACATTACATCTGTGTATGGATGACGGAGGAACACTTACAAATGCAGCCGCGCTAAACTTGATGGTTAGCGCATTAAGTAAAAAATGGCACAAAAAGGTTAACCAACTGTTTTAATGTATTACAATGGCTTTTGTTACAAGATGGCACGAGAAAAATACTGTGACGTGTTCTCAGAGTTATCAGAGTCAATTTTGGCTCGGCTACATCTGGATGCGTGCAAACAGTGAAAGGCCAACTGGTCCAATGTACAGATGTAGCAGGTGTTAAAATGACCACTGGTTCCGGCCACAGTATTAAGGCCACTTTCATATATGCAATTTTCCTTTCTGGTTTTGAGATCCGACAGAGGACGTCAAAACCGGAGGAAAATAGATGAGTTTCATTTAGTACAACCAGCTGCATCTGTTCCATTCAGTTGTGGTTGTATCAAACCGAAAGTGGACAAACCGAATCCGGTATTGTAAGTTAATGGGCTAGTTTTTCCCTGTTCGAAAAAAAACGGATCCGGCACCATTGACTTACATCACACAGTTTCGCAAACCAGACACAACACCACAGTTTGCAGCGGTTTTGTGTCCAGTCACAGAATGCAATAAACCGGAACGGAATTTTCTTCTGCTGGATCTAACTTGCCGCACCTTACTGTTCCAAATCACGTTACACAGAGAATACGCTGACGGTTTGCCAGCAATGCTTGTTTTGGTCTGTAGATGGCAGTATATGTTAAATAAATTAGTGAGGAAGTGGAGTACAAAAAAACCCCCCGGCTGCTGCAGTATGGCATAATCATATTAAAAAAATATATCCGGCACTCCCAATAACTGGATTAAAGGCGTACAGATACAATTATAGTATTCATGAATATTTACTACGTTCTAAGTTATATCAACCTATGAAGATGTATTTCATACATGTATAAGTACATTTATATAGGTTGATATAAGTTAATAAATATTATTAATACTATAACTATCTGTACAGA